>JASCZW010013428.1:0-32587 GCA_034211315.2 Aedes japonicus | reverse complement strand
TCGACAAGGTGAAAAATTTGACCCACGGAAGGAAATATCGTTTCTGCCTGTAATCTCGTCATTATTATTTGGAGAAATGTTCTAGCATTATTCATCATGTCTGAACAAATCGCTTTTAACAACACCGTTCGCCTTTGTGCAGCTTCGAGTGATGCTGTAGCAGCAGCAGATGAGTTGGTAAACAGTAGCCGTTTACAAAGAGCGACGCTTGTTTATCCGGAGCTTTTGTGCGAAGTGACACAGAGTAGTAATTATGTGAAAACAGCCAGCGCTTTCATGGTAAAGTATAAGGCAAATTTACTTCTGACACCAGCCAGATGAATGAGGCAAACAGAAAGCAGCCGGCAGATGCAATGAGCTGAAATAATGCTTCTGACACCGTGACTGGCGACGAACGGATGAAGCAATTAAAATTGCACAACGTTCGTTAGTTATTCTAAACAAACGGACGAATGCACCGTGGCGTTCGGTCGGCTCCCTTACAGAAGACGGAAGCTGACAGTCTATATATGTCTCACTCACTATGCAAAACCGTTCAATTACTGTGCAGGTTCGAAACGATGATTTGTTGCAGTGCATGAGGAATCAGTTAGTTTATGTTATTCCGAAAATTACAAATGTATAATGCTGCCTGTATTTATCTAAGACTGTTCAAACAGGTTTTGAACTTAACCATGAAATTTATTTCACCCAACACTGAAGACACCATGATTGCGACAACAAAAGTAAAATCAACAAACTTTCGGAGCATTCTGGCACGTCCAAACAGAAACTATCACTTTCCCGACTTCCTTCTCATCTCGTCCTGATCCACCCCCATCCCGCTCACTTTATCCCACCTCGGCTGAACTATTTTAGTACATAACCTCTTTGTGCTCTTCACGTACGACCATTATCCTTGGTGGCAAACATCTATGAAGAGGTCCTGCCTGTCCTTGTTCCATTGCAACATAAAACTCCATGCACCGAAAAGTCTCCTTCGCCGGTGGAGGCGATAACAATTTTACACTTCAACGAGTTTCTTTATGTCTTTTTAAAGAAGCTTGACACTCAGATCCTACACTTGGGCGAACTTTGGTTAGAAGAGACGACCGGACCATCCTCCGACTAATAAACTCGAAGACGTTTTATAACGGAACAAGCTGATGTCTTCACTAGTTTCCTCCAAGCCGGATGGAACTTGGTCTTGTTTCGGGAACCATCAGCCAAAATAGACAAGAGCCTTTCCTTGTTGTTTGGCCCCGAGTTATTGCCATGGCAACGTGACCACGATACGAGATGACGATGATGGGTCATGAGTTCACGAGTGGTAGGTACTTACTAATTAATCACGTTCTCACCCGAAGGCCACCCATATTCGAATTGGAATGGAATTCATGCTTATGCATTTTCAGTGGGGGAGCCATTTCAGTTTGATTCCAAATTAATTAACTTCCTCTAGTTTCGATTTCATTCTGGTTCGACTTCGCTTTTCAACTCTACGATTTTCTTTCTACCTCTGACAAGTTATTCAGATCACGAGGATTACATTCGTGAGCTTTTCACATAGTTGGGCTTATAATTTAAGCGAGAGAACAGAAGGACGAAGACATTGTGCAAAATCATTCGAATTGACACAGTACTGGGACCTCGAACTTCTGCTGATGTTGCCGAGAATTATGACGTTTGACAGGTTGTTACTTTACATTGGGATTCAATCTACACCGTGGCCGTCATCTTTGGTCTTTGAAGAGAACAGTGAACAGTTTTTGCGCTGGGAAATGTCCTTCGAAAAGGGGCATTGCTGTTTTCGACACTTCTTTCCTTTAATTTATACTCTCGAAAATCTAACAAGACTTGGAGACGCATGGTTTGATATTTACATTATAATTCAAATCTATTTGAATGCAAAAATTTGAAATTAATTCTTCGAATTGAAAATGAATCATAAATAATCAAAACAGATTCCTTAAAAATCCTTGTTCGAAATAAAAGTGCAACACAAAGGCACAGTAAGCCATGCTTCAAAGTTGCGAAAACCTCATGGAGTGAAAAACCACGTTTTACAAGGTGAAAAAGACTACTCGATATTTGATTTGGTATCAAAGCAACCGGTTTTCAAAAGCAGCAGTATAAATTTCAAAACTGATTACCTTCAAACCAAAACTTAACTATTGAATTCAAAGCAACTAAACAACACTTCCTCCGATCTACTTAATTGACTTTGCCTTTAGTGCTATTCACGCAGCATTCATTTCCCGCACTTCATAACAAATGATCTCGGTGCAAAAGTTTCATGACGCTAGCAGCAAATTAGATTGTTTGTCTGTCTTTCCATTTGCTCGAATCCAATCTCTCTTTGCAAGTCAGATATCGCCTTGATTCAATTAGGCCCTGATACTCCGTCCCAATAGACGAGGTGAGCCACAAGTTGCAAGCGATTCTCGATTGAATTATTAAAATCCCATATGCAACTTATTGCTTCGTTTCTAAAGTTAGATCTATTTCCACAATGGCTGAGGACCCGTCCTTTGCTAGTTAGGCCTCGTTGTTTCTTTGGTTATAAATCTAACTGAAACAGATTACGTATCGCATAAATTGCACCATCAGGATCCGTTACAAGAATGAGCAAAATAGCCCGAAATTCGATTTGCATGGCTTACGAAGCCGCGGTAGTTTCATTGTCTTCGGTCGTTGGATTCATCCAATCCTGGAACTCTTTTTCACGTTTCCTCTCAGTTCTTACAGACTCACAGCAAATTGCACTTACGCATGCTGACACAGAACTGCTGCTCCCTCGTTCGAAGGGTGGTGTGGTTCAGGGCTTTTATTCAGTACAAGTAACAAAGTCAAACAGTAACATTCCGTTGAGTAGGGTGAACAAGCCAAGTAAACTGATTTGCCAATGCCAAGATAATGCAATTTCGATATTTTCTTAACTGTTCCAATAAAAAGTAATCCCACGAAACAAGCACAGCGAGAATGTGGAGTTGGCAAAACATTTTCAATATTTTCGTCGTGTTCCTGTTTTTTTTGTAGGAGCTCTGTTGCAATAGGGTAAGAAACGGGTTTTAAACAGTACATGCATCACCTAGAACGGTTGATAAAGTGGTATGTAATCTGCAAATGAAACTGCCTATGTGTAGACGTATATCCCTCTGCTTACTTCTTATCTATCGGAACTTAATTTCCGAAACGAGCATTAGCCTCAGAAATTATCAGAGCCATGCAATAAAGATCCCAGTTGCAGGTACTTAAAGCATTCAGCACCGAAATATAGCATAGCATAGCAAAGCATGTTCCGACTAAACATAATCCTGGGTTGGCTGTTGTAGAGACAATGGAAGCGCCAGAAGAGCAGTCTGGGTATGACAGGGTCTTCATCCATCGATCTCTTTGCACAACACCTGGCCAGGTCTTTATGATCAGCAAGGGATGGGAGGGAAGTGTTGATTATATGTCTACTTAAGAAGATGCTGAGAACTCATGCTACCTTCATAGACATCTAGAGTTGGAAGTTGGATGGGATTGTGCGGGAGACTTTCCTTGGCGAGAAAGCTTATGTATATAGGTCGTTGGGAGTAACGAAGCTAAGAGAGTTAATTCACTCCTTTGTTGTCCGCTTTTCTTGGCTGGAACACAGGCGTTTCCTACTTGTATCCAGGCTCCAAATCCAAGGGTATGGTGCCTTTTCTTGCGTGAGAGGTAACCTGTCGGTTGGGGCATGAGCACTAACTCTTGTCCTAGCCTTTTATGGCTCATGGTTATAGCGCCATTTCTGAAAAGAGAAGAAGGACACGCACACGCACGCTCACGCTTACACACACACACACGCACACACGTATGCACTCACGCACACCAAATATTCACACACAAGGATTTTTTGACGTTGTTGATAGATCGATCATAGCACTGGTTACATACATAATGGTTTGTTTGTAAAAAACATAAAAAATTGACATGATTTTAAAATCATAAAAAAAATCAAGATGGAAAACACTCACCTCGAAGTTGGATCAAAAAAAATCCAGCTGGAATGGAGTCTGCTGCTATTGCTGCTGCTGCTGCTACTTCTGTCAAATTCCTATAATATTTGGGCTCATCACGTCACTAATCATTGCATTGCATTTCGCGCGGTTATTGGAAATGACTAAACGGAGTAGTGATTAAAAATCCTATTTCTCAATTACCGGCTTGAATAGCAGAGAACCGCACAATTCCAGCAGTGGTTCTTCATCACTAAAGTTGTATACTCGGCTTGTCCTCTTCGTGACAAAAGCATTGCATAAATCCACGTTTAATTATGTTGCACTTTTACAAAATTTTGATTAATTTAAAACATAATTTTACACCGCAGAAAATATTCATTCGTCTGGTTTTCAGAGCAGTATAACGATTTTTTCGGCAACTTATTATTTGATTTTTCTGCTGTGTTTATATTTCCCCACAACAATTAAGTCACAATTTTAGCCTCCAGTTTGATAAAACCACACACGCAAGAAGCAAATCTCCAGTTAGCCAGACTTCTGCCTCCAGTTTGAAACTAACCTTTAACCGCACTTTAACGCCCGTGAGTGTAATTTCAACGTTCAGTTCTAATTAGTTACGAAAACCGTTTTATCTCACTAATCTTCCATCAATTTTGTTCACGCCAGAAAATTTTATTTTCGGATTCACTGATTATCGCAGTTTGTGCTTCCGGTTTTCTTCAAATTGGCTAAAAATACCGATAATTAATTAAATTGGAGTAAAGTTCGTTGGGAGCAATTAATCTAAGAAGGTTAAATAATGCTTCATTTAGGTTTATAACGGTTTGGGACTTTAGTCCTAGCCCCATGTGGCCCATTACTCGCCATTACTTGCTCTCTGCAAAGAGAAAAATGTTCTGATGATAGAGATGTGGTCACACACTTTTATCCTAGCATTTAAAGCTAAGCAACGCAAGTAACCATTAAGCACTAAAACGTGGCACTAAATCACCATTATATCTTCACATAGAGCAGCACTTAAATGCCATAAAGATCTTTATTCAGATATACTGCTAATATAATGCTAAAATAGGTGAAACAACGTGCTAATATAATGCAGAAGTGACAGCTCGTAACAATGCTGTAAATGGACCTAAACATAACTGTGAACTGATAGCCCGTTTTTGGCACTGTTATGAGAAATTTTGAAATTGTTCTTCACTGATGAAGTGTTTAAGGACAATAATACCAATATAATGTCAAAACGAAGCACACCCAAGTAGCACACTAGGGTCATAATTAGTTGTAGTAACTTGATTATGACTTAGCAAGCCATATTTATGTTATCCTAACCCAATGGCAACAAGTGTGCTACTAGGGCACTCTGAAGCTTTTCCGTGGGTTAAACAATCGGTTACCCGTACAACTCTATGTTTTTCTTTTGGAAGCTTAATAGATGTTAGTATCTGGGATATTTTTATGACGATACTGTTTGGCCACCTAATATCATCGCTACCATCATTATAAGAAAAATGCACTCTTTTAGTTATGACTAGATGCAGCAGGTGCAACGAGTCTGCTACAACCACATCTTCTATTACATCGATCGACAATGTTTTTGTCAGTTTTACGTTTTCACGATTTTAGGAAATTTGGTAATGCCGTCGTAGCTACCAGATTGAAAATCATTGTTGGTCCTTTTGGAGGTAAATGTTTGTTCGAAGTAGTGTCGAGTGTTGTCCAATGCTGCAGCATTTCAAACATCCATGGAAAGTTTTGCAGTTGACTACCCCTTAAAAATGATTAAGGGTCAGGAACATAGGAAATTATCAATATTGAATTACCTCTAATGAAAGCTCTGACAGGCGAGTCACAATTAAAGCTTCGGATTCGAACAGATAATTTGAATCCAGTACTTTCGATGCCAGACTCCAATATTGGAAGGATTTTGTCTACATAGGGTGCTAAGAATTCTTACACATTTTTTTTGGTCTACCCTTTGCGTAGAAGATTCCAATGATCATGGGTATGAACAATAAACTATCGAGAATGTTGAACCATATCGGCCAAACTTGATCAGTTCTTGATCGTTTTTGAACAAGGGTAATCCTTCAATGTTGATGTTTATGCTCACCAATTTTGGATTGTTCGAAACATTTACGAATGCAGTTTTCTAAAATATGAACTAATGAGTACCTTCTGACAAAAAATAATGTCATGTCTTTTTAATTACGAAAACCCTGATGCCAATATTGTCCACCCCTTAAATCGACGATTAAAGCTTTGAGTCGTCTTGGAAATTTCGGAACTGTTTTATCTAGGTGGTTCAATTTTTGTAACAGCCGCTTCAATGCATCCTGTGAAATGTTGTATTCCAGTTTTGAAGGAAGAAAGACAAATTTTCATTTTGGCTACTACATAGAACAGATTTATCAGCGAATGAATCATCAGGCGATGAAATGTTCCACTCTTCACTATAAATCAACTTTAAATTCTACGAATGAGTTTGAAGGCGTAGTACTGGCTGATATCAATATGATCAGGTGAGTCATGTTGAGAAGTATCGTAGTTTCGACGTTTGCTTTTCACTTTTTCCCGTCCATACTGGTTTTTGTTATTGCTAAACACCAATTTACTTTTCAATGTTTTTTTAAACATATTTTAAGCATTTTATAGCCTTATATTGGCATTAAATGCAGATATAGAGCATGTATGCTATAAACATGAGAAATGTGTTGATGCATTATAACAGCCTTATATGCGCAGCATTTTGGCAATAATGTTAAATTCTGGTAAGTGCTTGAATGCATATGTGATGTTAATAGGAAGCTTGCATGCATAACATATGCTAATATAGAACTTTCAAGCAGTATTAGTGCTGATATAGTGCTGTTATCGAGCTATAGCTTAATGCTTATGATTACTTGGGAATACACCACTGAGCACGATGACACCCTCCAACAACGTACAGAGCCCGACCGAAACAAACAAAAACCTATTTCTTAAGTGGTAACAAAACGAAAATTAACAACAGGGTGTAATAATGGAAAGAACTCACTCGAAGCCAGTAAAATGCTTCGAAGGACGTAGCGAGCATCTTTTAGCCTTTCGACAAACATCTTCATGTTCCATATGACCGCCACCATTTTCGGTCTGCTCAGGTAGAATACTATAGTCCCAATTGGGAAAACTATCTCCACTAGCTATAGAGCACTGAAATGTTTCACCTCGTTCGCCAAACTGCAACGTCTTCATCCCATATCGAACGGAAAAAGCTGCATTTTAGCTTTGAATTTCACTCACGGCGAAAAATTGAAAAAACGTGACAGCAAATGAAAACTGAACCGTCCGCGTGCCGTTTTCTTCAGCACCGAAATATTCACATAAATTGTATGGGTACGATGCCGTACAGTGTGGGAAGGCGAAATGAAATACATAGTTTTGGAAGAACCGCAACCGTCCAGTCCGTTAACTAGCCTACTTGGGAAACCTGAAACAACCGTAAGATTATTAAATTTATGAAATCAGTCTTAGAAGTCAGCAGTAAACAATCCGTAAACAACTGAAAGCCGTCCTTTTTAGGACGATCAAATAAATTTACCGACTAAAGAGTATGTTTGATTGAATTTTTTTTTGAATCCGGTAACCCAACAGTTTGAAATTTTCATTACCACGCACCGGTTCAACATGACTTTGCTATAAAAGCCGCGTCCCGGGGAAAATGGCCAAATAAATCGACCAAGTCGTTTTCGTGGTCAAATGGTTAGCGGCGTCATCCGTCGTCCACGCGATATTGGTATGAGGTGAGGGTTCGATTCCCTCTCTTCAGCCTGTCGAACTTTTCGTAAAACGAAAATGTCCATACTGGTCCACTGGGTGTCAAGTGAAGTTTTTCGTTGTAATTCGCTCTATGTTCAATGTTAATGTAAACACAGGATCATTAAACGCTTACAAGCACGTTGGACATTCAACAAACAAAATATCCCAAGTAGCACACTTCGATCATAGTTTGTTGTAGTAACTTGATTACGACTTAGCAAGTCATATTTATGTTATCTCAACCGAATGGCAACAAGTGTGCTACTAGGGACTATTAACAGTTAATTCGATCCGAACTGCAGTTTCTAAAAATTTTCGTGGAGAAGCAACAGTAAAGCCTCACACTTATAGCATAGGGATTCATGATTCTTCAGACTGAATAAAATAAAGTAGAAATTTATTAATTCGATGACATCAATTTGTTCATATCAACAAGCAGCCCTTCGACAACATTGCAGTTATGTCACAGACATAACTCACCCTTTCGTTTTTTTTTTTCTTAAGTACTTATTCAAATATATTTGCTCTTGTGATCTGAAAAACGCCACTTCGATTCATCTGATGACCATCCGGATAATCTGGACGAACAATGTTGTCAAATTGTGGGATTAACGTGTGCATTGAAAAACATGGTCGAAACTTGCCGATTTTTTCATGGGTTTACCTTTACCCGCACTGAAGAAACTACCCATGCAGCATCAATCATAGTAACCCATGAGTCAGCAGACAAAATTCGACAGCTCTATTAGTCGAACTCTAAGCGTGATTGCAAAAACAGTGAAGCAACTCCGTTCAGAAGTGTGCGCGTTCAAACAACGGAACCCCGCCGCATCGAAAAAGGACATAGTGCGGCACTTTGTGGACGCCAGATACGCCCGTTCCGGCATCTACAACATCTTGGCACTATTAGACAACAATCAGAGCATCGAAAGAAAACCCGGTTTCGAACGGCCGACGGCCCTGAGCGACATGAAGCTCCAAAGGATGCAGAAGAGGAAGACCGAGGGAAAAGTGGCTACATCGCTGCGTGCGCTTGGCCGGGAGGTCGAGTCATGAACATACATGTCAGGAAGCGGAAGATTAGATTAGATTAGATACTAGTCCACTAGTTTCGGAACTGCTGGCGATGACGCCCCCGACAACCACAAGTCGTATAACAGTGTTCAAATAGTATCGTTTATTCCTATATTTTAAGTCTAAACCGTAATTAATTATGGCCTTTATCGTATTATGTTTCAGTTAAATCATAAAGAGAGCAAATTTTCGACTTCTATACGAAGTGGCATTTGCTTACGCACTGCGTCACAATCTTAATCGGATAAACGTCGGTAAATTTTTAAATCGAATTTTTTATTACAAATTCAATCGCTTATGATATCGAATCAACTTTTTTAAGAAAACAATGGAATTTACACGTATATGGCCTCCACTTTTACACGCACATGCCATATTTTTGTATTTTATACGATTTGTTTACTTACATATATGTGTGTATATTAGAAAAACATCTTCAATATACGTGCATTTTGGTTGTCTGGAGCAGCCGCAGCGGCTGAATAAGATGGTCAACTCGATTTTCCCGGTGAATCGCGTCGTGGCGGTGGTGATGAACGACGAGACCTATCTCACCCTGAATGACCGACTGGCAGGGTACTTCGTAATTTACTCCATTGCGGTACTTTCAGCGTTAGAATTGACGAATGAGATTCTTGCAATTAACAATCAAACCAACAGAAGAGCCCCTCACTCTCTCAAACTTCTCATCAACATCAACAGCGTCTCTCACTCACATTCTATATCTTGTACAAGTGCTATGTGAAACGATCGTATCGTCGAGAATAAATATAACGGCATGGAAATTGACCGTCATTTTACTTCTCTAGTACACAGATGATCATGATCCAATATAAAATTCAGCAGACATTTTCAATACACATTAATGATCTTAGAAACGAAATTAAAAGGGGAAGAATCGATTATTCGCTGCCGTCTGTAACCTCACAGGGAATAACAGGAATAGACAGTACATGAAAATTTAAATTATTACTAAAACAAATGATTAAACATATGTGTTTTTCATTCTAGTTGTCAATTTGTAACTGAGCTTTTTTTATACATAAACATTTTCAAAAAAAAAGAAAATAACACGCAAACACTGTCATTTAAAAAATAAAACGATACATTTAGTTAATAGATCACCATGAGGCACCAAGAGTGGACAGTAATGTTTATTGATAGAATGAAAGATATGAAGAGAATGAAGTGTTGAAAGTTCCCTTCAGTGTACGGCAGGTTGGAAATCGAACAGATGTTTGAAAAATTAAGCGAAAGGGCATGGGTCCAGTGGTACTCGAACCATGGACGTCATCTTTTGCCTAACATCCCACTGCGGGGTAAGTCGAGGTACGGACAAGTCCGCCACCTTCATATCTTTCATTCTAGCAATAAACATTAATGTGCACTCTTGGTGCCTCAAGGTGATGAGCGAACATCTCCTTCTAAATCAACTCTAATGAGTTACTTTTTATAGCCGTGTTTTTACCTTTGACAAGCGGTGCATGCTATCCCAATATTGTGGAACATCATATCCCAGTGTTGTGGTGCGTCTTACCCCAATGTTGATGTGCATATTGAGCAATAAAACAGGCGTTTAACTCCGATGTCGTTGTGGGAAAATATATGAAATACGTTTAAAAAATCATGAAAAATCATCGTTTTGAATTGAAATCACATTCGATCTGCAACGAAAACATCATAATGCGCCATCCTAAATTACTTCTTTCTAAATTTCAGCTTTCATTTCCTAGAAATACACGATGTTGCTTAAACGGTGCGTTATGTACCATCCTCCTCTACATGGAAGAGGAACCCTCTCCTTTTTTGGTTTGTTTTTATTCACATCGTCTGATAATCACTCAAGTTATCTCTAACGTAGAGACCTCGGAGAGACTTTACCCATGCCCTTTCGCTCGATTTTCAATACTTATATTCTATTTCCATCCTACCGTACACTGACGGAACTTTCAACACTTTCTCTTCATATCTATCATTCTAGCAAACATTACTGTACACACTTGGTGCCTCATGGTGATGAGCGAATATCTCCTTCCACATCATAATCGTTATTCCACGCACATATTCAACATATAAGTCAAACAAACTACTATCTAAGGCTAATGTAAGATAAAAAAAAACATATATGAGTTTCATAAACTCCAGATCACGCACAGCCAAAATATCTCAAACCAGTACATTGAGTTGTCTACCTCGAACCTGATGGGAATCATAGAGCAAAGATTTTACTCCACTTGTCACTCAGTCCAACTCGGTATTTGCAAGCAAGTCCGCTCTCTCATTGCCCGGAATCGAACAACGAGATGGGACCCATACAAAGGTGATGATAATATTATAATAAAACTTCCGGTTTCATAAAATCTTACATTACCTTATTCTGAGAATTCATACGTTTCTAAACCCATGGAAAAGCGTGCCGTTGAAAAATGTAGTGGTTGGACTTTTCTACCCATCATACCTTCCATCCCCAGCAAAGCATCCCCAGACTAACACTGTCCCTGATTTCTTTACGTATGAAACATGAAATATATACATTACTTATTATGTTTTCATCGCGTGCAGTACCCCCAATTTAAATTTTGGTGTTTTGAAAATTGGAAATATCTTCTCAATATCTTGGGATCCCAGTAGTGAAAAGCGATTTCTACTAGAATGAAAGATGTGAAGATAAAGTATCGATAGCTCTATTGGACTTATCGATACTTTCTCTTCTCATCTTTGATGTTGAGAAGATATTCCCAATTTTACAAACAAGAAATATACAGTTTGATTCACAGTTTTGTAATGAGGTGATGTTTTACGAATTTAATCAATTTGCATAAAAAAATTGACGAACACTTATGATTTTGAATACGAAATTAGTTCTACTCAACTTTTTGCAATGAAAAGTACAACAAACAATTGTAAATATAACTCTTGGAGTAAGTTTTTGCAGCACAATGATGTTAGGCGTAATGGACACAGGACGCATCAATAGAATGCAACAAGTTAGAACACGTTTATAATCGATGTACGCGTCGTCGAGGGTTGCTATTTTAAATCGGTGGTGCTCATGCGAGTGAATGAGTTTTCCCATGCTTGCTGACCAGTAGCGAGACGCACGTGCTTGACAAAATCTACTGACTAGCCGACGTAATTGGGTACAGTTATAAAATAAAGCAAGCGGACCCAAACTTTTGACCGGTAGTGTATTTCGTGACACTCCAACCTTTCGCACTCGCAACGTGTACCCCAGTATGGAGTAGTCCAGGTAACGCAAAATTGAGGCTAAGCATCGTAGATGGCGCTCTTTCAAAATGGTTTTTCAAGCTGTCTAAGCAAAGCAATTGGTGATAAAAAGATAAGAAAATCGATGATAGTGACGATACTGACCGATTTCATACAGTTTGAAATATAACTAGAAAGTTATTAGCAATGTCACGATGTTTAATCTCACTTTAGCTTAACTTGGATTTATCAATTGAAGCACGGACGTACAAAACAAAAACCTGGCTTTTAAAGAAACGAGCTACGAAATAGTTTCAAAACTATGGAGCATGTAAAAAGCGAAGTTTACCATCTGTTTGTGCACTGGGCGTCTAACCATAATTGCCGTTGCAAATTTTAGATAGTTTGTGTCATATAGTCAAGAGCGGTAGATTATATGTATGCAAATTCAACTTTCTAGGTCGCTGATGTTTTACTAAGATAGTGCATACAGCTCTAGAATGCAACAGACAATTTATCATATTTAGTCTTTTTTTTTTTTTTTTTTTTTTGTTGGAGCGTAGAACCACAGCGTCCACTGAGTTGAACTTTTGTGGTATACCCCTGTTTACTATTCTAATTCGCATCTTAAAGCTAGATTACCATTTGTCAAGTGACCAGCCTAAGACGCGTCTCCCAGTCAGGCAAAATTGAGTTTATAAAACCCACCACCTTTCCAGGATTTGCAGTCCAAATTTCTTTAGGTTGCATATAGCCACTGTTCAGAAATTTAAGTCTGCTCTTGTACAAAGCATCGCAACTGCAAAGCAGATGTTCCGAGGTTTCACGTTCCATGTTACAGAAACGACAGATATCATTCTGAAAATGGCCAATGTTTTTCAAATGATATCCACTCGGGCAATGTCCGGTTACTAGGCCAGTATAGGTACAAAGAACTCTCTTATTGAGCTCCAGAAGCTTTTTACTAATTGTAACATTTGGAATTATAAACCTTTTTGCTTGAGAACACTTTGTGGTGACCAACCAATTGGTCATCACCTTTTGCTCTTCCCAAGATTTTAATTCCATTTTTATGGCACAGTATGATATACCGCAGAATGGTTCTGGGCCAATAAACTGTGCATTCGAACCTTGTTTAGCAAGCTCGTCTGCCCTTT
The DNA here is from genome assembly GCA_034211315.2 of Aedes japonicus. NCBI lineage: Eukaryota > Metazoa > Arthropoda > Insecta > Diptera > Culicidae > Aedes > Aedes japonicus. The sequence goes on along the minus strand of JASCZW010013428.1, from coordinate 19,383 downwards.
CATTGCCTTCAATGCCACAGTGTCCCGGAACCCAGAATAAGTTTACCGAGTTCTCTTGGCACACCTTTCGCAGTGAAAGAATGCATTCCCAGACAAATTTGGATGTACATTTATAATTACTTAACGCTTTGAGTGCCGCTTGGCTGTCTGTAAAAATACAAATATTTGCATGTCTATATTTTCTCTTCAGACAAACGTTAACACATTTTATTATAGCAAAGATCTCCGCTTGGAAAACCGTCGGATAGTTTCCCATCGCCACTGAGATTTCTACCCCAGGGCCGAAGATACCTGCTCCCGTTTTTGTTCCAATTTTTGAACCATCTGTGAAGAATTTTATTGAGCCATGACGAACAGTGGGACCTCCGACTTCCCAATCTATACGTGACGTTTCACATATCTTGTAAGGGATGTCATAGTTTTCCACAGGTTTCATCCAGTCTCCATTCATATACATCACTGGCCTATTTTGAAAGCTTTGTGAAATGCTCAGTCTAGTAGTCAGTGCTATTTAGTCTAGTACACGGTCGTGATTTCTTTTCGCAATCTGATTTCTTATAACCCTAACTCACCCGCTCGCTTACGAGGTTTTTTTTACAAACAAATCAGAAAAATGTCCATCTCCCAACGTTATGGTTGCACGTCCTCATATCTACAACCAACCGCAGTTTGATATCCATTTAAGATTGCACGGGTTTTCACGTTTTGGTTTTAACATTGTGCGAAAAGTTTGACCGCAATCCTTCCGGCGGTGCAGCGCGTGGATACGTTTTTTTGCACCATGAAAAGTATTTGAATGCAACCGACCTCCCGGCGTACGTCTGAAATCGAAAAAAACGAATCCATACCACAACCGAATATCCCACGAGATTATGGAGAGTACGGGGATGGGGAATAAAACTAACCTCGAGGATTTCAATGTCCGCCAGTCCAACGCCATTCGAGTGCGCGTTCCGAGTCTATTAACAGAATATTGAAAAAAAATGCACGGCGTGTGAAAAACCATCAACCTGTGCCAAATGGATATTCTGAAAAATTCCTATTCCGAGTAATCCACGGGGCATTTAGATATGCTAGCCAAACTGGTTTTGAAACTAGGCACTAGTCCTGTGTTTTTGCATAGCCAACAGGTTCACGTCCGTTTGTTTTCCATTATTTCATTCTTTGTAGTTACGTTACCGAACGATAAACAGTTTTCTTGTTTCTCTGAAAGTACATTTGACGAATGCTGCATATGCTAGGGACATTTGAAGTTACACAGTTAAACACACTCAAATATAACAAAAAGTAAACCATGCAAATGTTGTTGGTAAACAGGCTCAATTCTCGGTTCGGCCATTTTCAGGTCAGAAAATTTTTCTACTTCCCTGGTGAAACATATAAGCAAGAGTGTTCTCAAAAGCGACTTTTCCCATTCCTGAAGAATCATAGGAGTTCTACTCTTTTCTGGTCTGATCTTGCATCATGCCACTAAGTTAGGAATGCGTTGAAGTGGTACGAGGCCAATAAAGTGCTTTTGTCCCAAAAGTCATGAATCCGTCGAATTCAAAGGAACTTCATCCGATTGAATTGAATGTTGGACTATTACGAAGACAACAATTCGGAAGAATCCCAAAATAATCAGAAATGAGCTAGACTTGAAGAATACCTGGAAGAAATCGTCCGAACCTATGGGAAAAGCTGTTCCACAAAACTTAATGGATGAATTCAAGAGAAAAATGCAAGCATTTGGAATGGGAAATGAAGTCGGGTGAAATAAATAATACAAACCACAGCTTATTAGTTGTTATTTCATTCCTTCACGTTTCCAAAGAATCCAATAAGAGGACGAATGTTGGTGAACATTTTGGTATGCGCCATTTTCCGTGAATACACTCTTTATCATCGACAAATAAACGGCCTTGTCCATAGAGACAATCATCAATTAAATTACCAAAATACTAAATGTTCTTTCTAATTAAATTTTACCCCAGCTGTGGTTGCTACCAACTTGGGTTGACGAGCAGAAACTCATAGTTAAACTCCCGTTAGAACAATTTTCCCTCTGTTGAAAACCAAGGGCAACAACCAATTAAGGTTAGATTCATTCTCACTCAACCAATATTCACCACCTTCACCACAGAGAAGCAATTAGCAACTGCATTTTGCCCAAACTGCATCAAAGTATGAAAGTAGGTTCCGAAATTGTGCTTGGTGACATTCAGGTCCCACCATTCCATCTGGAAAATTTCCGCACACGAGCTCCATTTTGTTTGCCATAAATTTCTCAAACATATCAAATAGGCAAGTACGTGCTGACATTTCAACTTATTCACACTGGAAGTTAAAATCTAATTTCCGTTTAATTTACTCGCACTTCGGCACCCCCAGCAATTCTCACATCTATCGGGTGCAATTTCGGTCGCTGCGCATAAAAGTGAAAATGAGTGAAAGGGGAAAAGGCGACCGTGTTTCAGCTGCGGTGCAGATGTTCAACCAAAAAACTGTGGAAAAACCTCAAAAAGAACTGTATGTGTGCGAGTTTTTTTTTGCCCCCATCAAAGTAAGCGGCGCTGCTGGTACAATACTTAATTGCACTGCCTTGTGCCCGGAAATGCAGCATACAAGAAGTAAATTTTACTCCAGTAATTAAAATGTGTTTTAAAACAGATTGGATAGACTTGCGGTTGGGGTTGGTGATGGTAAAAAGTTAACTGCTTTAAGAAAAAACCGCGGATTTTGGCATATTACTTCGAAGTTTAAAGCAACATTGAAAACTTAATAGTTGTGCTGATGAAAAGATAAAAGAGTCCTTTCTAAATCCTAGTATGCAGCTGATAAGTAAAGATCTGAAGTAATTTTTGCCATTTTTACCGGAGTAATTTTGATAATTGTTCCAGGATGGGTGAAATGTCAGACAGCCCCATTTCGATTACATGGGCAGACGTGACTAACGTTACGAAGTTTGCCGTTCTTTTCAACTGCATACAATGTAAGTAATTCCGAAATTAAAAGCATTCCTTGACCATTACTTGTCCTATCCTAATGCACATTACTTCTGAGCTGCATGCTAGTCTAAAAGAAGGTTGGAGGTGCGATGGTCAAAAGGCTGTAACGGACAAAAAATATAGGAAAATTACATGATTATAGACTGTTACAGAAAGTATACGCACACTTTCAAAATAACAAAAAAGTCATGTTTTTTTTAGTTTAATAATTTGATATTGCAAATCATATTTGTTTTTGTGATTAATATGATATTTTACTCTCGTTTAATCAAAATATTTATTCAAAGCCAAGCCTTGTAACTTTTCCTCGAACATGACCCATTAGCTCTCACCATTTTGACCACTTTTGGCCAACCTTTTTTCAATTTTTGGATGTCGTCTACAGGTTTTATGAATTTTCGATGCTTTGCTTTGGTTAAAGCCCAAAAAGTCTCGATTGGCCGTGCCTCCGGGCAGTTCGGCAGATTCATGTCTTAAGGCACGAAACATACATTTCGACTTTTGTACCATTCTAAAGTGTCCTTTGCGTAATGACATGACGCCAAATCAGGCCAAAACACTGTTTGACCTTCGTGCTGCCTGATCATCGGCAATAATTGCTTCTGGAGACATTCCTTAACGTATTTCTGAGTGTTCATCGTCTCCGTTGTGATGTACGGACTAGATGTTTTACCACACTCGCATATTGCCTGCAAAATCATAACCTTCTTACCGAATTTTTCGGTAAAAATTGCCTTCTCCGTTTCGGGGATGTCTTTGTCTTCGCTTACAGTATAGAATTGTGGTCCGGGAAGCGTTTTGTAATCTAGTTTCTCATACGTTTCATCGTCCATTATTGTACACCCAGAATTTCTACACAATAACGAATCGTAGAGTTTGCGGGCCCTGTTTTGGGTTCCTTTTGGGTTTTTTCTGCTTTCGGTATGTTTTTAGCCCAAGTCTTTTTTTGGACTTACTCAACATTACGTTACTCGACGAGGTCCCTAGTTTTTTCGCAACATACCGAACGGAAGTCGCTGGTTTTCGCTTGTAGGCATCCCTGATCTTTTTATCGATATCCGGACTAACAGGACCGGATTTCCGACCACTCTTCGGCGCATCTTCAAACGTACACTGTTCTCTATACTTTCGCTACTCTACTCTATACTTACTCTATAAATCGCAGATCGTACCGCTCCGACGCTTACACCCCCTTCTTTGGCCAATTTTCTCAAGGAGAGTCTGCTCATAGTGCACCATTTGTGCACGATACTTTTTCGTTGTTCCGGAGTAAGACCGCGCATTTTGATAGGTAACACGAAACTGTTCACTTTTTTGATGCTGTCATTCAGAAATGTGCAAACAAAAGGACGCAGCCAAAACATGTTGAAATATTCCATTATATTCAAAATGACCGCTAAAATAAGGTGTGTTTATACTTTCTGGAACAGTCTATAGTTCACCGAAGACAAACACAAATTTCTGCATAACTCGAGAGCTAATTAGGCAGATGAAAACGAAAACGTTCGCAAGAAGCAGAAAGCTACAGAGGTCACCAGAGCCGAATTCGGAGGCCACTGCAAGTGCCAGCAGTAGCAGGTCACAGGGGTTCCTGTCCCAGCTGTTCACCCCGCAACGCAACAGTTACACTACTCGAAGGGACAGTGTTGGGAAGAGAAACGCGATGGAGGTAGTCAAAAACTGGATCGACGAGCTCTACGACTATGTAAAGGACAGGCACACCGTCCACAAGGAAATAAAAGAGTTGGCGAAGCGTGTCAAATCGGCCGTGATTGCAGCCGAACGCGAACAGGACGCACTGAGGATGAGAGCAGAGACTGCCGAGAAGGATCTTGAGGGCAGCCAAAAGGCAACGGTTGATGCACTGCAGATGCAAAAGGAACCCTAGAATCCACACTCGGAGAAAAGAAAAAGGGGCACACCAGGAGATGAAGAGGAGCTAAAAAAGCTTAAAAACGACGAGGATAAAGGTGAAGGCAATGAATGGCGCACAGTCAGTAACCAGAAAGACAAAAAGAAGAAAAAAAAAGCAGCAAGTGAAAACTTCAGGAGAGAAGAAGAAGCAGATGCCTATGCCTCGTCGGGAGCGAAGCAAGGGCGCAACTCTAATTGTTGAGGTAAAAAGTGGATCGACGTACGCTGAACTCCTCCGAAAAGTGAGAGCTGATTCGGAGTTGAAGGAACTAGGGAAGAAGGTGGTGAAAACCAGGTGCACCCAGAGAGGTGAGATGCTTTTCGAGCTGAAGAAGGATCCTGCCATGAAGAGCACAGCCTTCAAGACGCTCGTCGAAAAGTCTCTTGGTGAGCAGGCGATAGTTAGAAGTCTCTCCCAGGAGACTGTGATCGAGTGCAAGGAACTTGACGAGATCACAACAGAAGACGAGCTGAGGAGGGCTCTGTGATCTTGGAGATGCACCAATGACAACCCGGCTGAGGAAGGCGTACGGTGGCACACAGTCGGCGGCGATCCGTCTGCCGACAGATACAGCCAACAAACTCAAGGAGTTGAGCCGAATAAAAGTTGGGTGGTCGGTGTGCTCACTGAGAGTCGTCTTTTGAGTTCCAAAGGAATTGGAGAGATGCTTTGTGCATGGGTTTTGACCACCAGGCGAAGAACTGCAAAGGTCCTGACAGATCTGATCTGTGCAGGAAATGCGGGGAGAAGGGTCATTTTGCAAGAGACTGCACAAAGCAACCGAGATGCGTGCTTTGTAAAAAGAAGGATGGAAACGACCACATGACGGGTGGCTACAGGTGCCCTGTATATAAAAAGGCAACAGCAGGTCGGCAGTAATAGAGGTAACCCAAATAAACCTCAATCATTGCGACATAGCACAGCAAACTGTTGTGGAAGTCAACAACAGAAACAAAGTATGACGTCGTAATCATTGCGGAACCATATCGTATTTCTCCTGGAAACGGAAACTGGGTTTCACATAGAAGGCGATGGCTGCGATACAAGTGATGGGCTGATTCCCCATCCAGGAAGTAGTGTCCAGTTCATGCGAAGGGTTCATGATCACCAAAACCAACGGGATCTTTGTATGCAGCTGCCTTGCACCCCCAAGGTGGACCATGGAGCAGTTCCACCAGATGCTGGATGCACTGACTGAAAAACTCATCGGAAGAAAACGGGTCGTTATCGGAGGAGACTTCAATGCTTGGGCTGTGAGGCAGCAGATGTACCAACGCTAGAGGGTTCAGCCTTCTAGAAGCCTTGGCAAAGCTGGAAGTTACACTATCGAATGTTGGTTCACGGTCGTGAATCTGCCATCGATGTTCCCTTCTGTAGTCCGTCGCTGATGACAAACATGAACTGGGGAGTGTGTGAGCAGTATATCCATAGTGACCATCTGGCGATCCGGTACAGAATTGGCCCTCGAAATCCTGTCGCAATACGAAGGATAAATAGTTGCGAGCGGAAGTGGAAGACGAAGGTCTTCGACAAGGAACTCTTTGTTGCGGCACGTCGGTTCGACAACGAACTCTCGGACCGAAACGCGGACGAGCTGACGAAGTCGTTAGTAAGGGCATGCGACGCAACCATGCCGAGGAAACTGGAGCCGAGGAACAAGCGGCGCCCAGCTTACTGGTGGAATGAGGGCTAAACCTGCAGCAGACAGAGTGGTACATAGGTTAGTGTTCCGAGCGACCAGGACCGAATTAAAACGTGAGACAAACTGCTACAAAGAGCTGTGCCTAGCCGCTGATGTCAACCCCTGGGGTGACGCGTATCGTATTATAATGGCGAAGATCAAAGGCCCAACAATTGCTTCAAAGCTATGTCCAGCAAAACTGAAGGTAGATAGACTCTTCCCGATGCACGAACCACCGACGTGGCCACGTACACCGTACAGCGAGGAAATAAGAAGTAACGTTGAGAACATGCAAGTCTCGAACGAGGAGCTCGTGGCAGTGGTGAAAGGGCTTAAGGTGAACATGGCGCCCGGACTGGATGGAATCCCTAACGTAGCTCTGAAAGTGGCCATTCAGGCATTCCCAAACATGTTCAGGAATGTGCTACCGTGTCTTGTGGAAGGCCTGTTGTAACTGCGTAATAGACGATCGGACGCGGAGCAAAAGTAAAAGCGTACGGACACGTTTCGAACTCGTTTATTAATCACGCCGACTCATTTCAATTCAATACAAGGCGCAAGGTAACTCGATAAGTAGGTTATTCAATTCAATGACAAGGATCAAAGTGATCTGATTAGCAGGTAATTTAATACACTGATGGAAATCATAACAAGGCCATTTCCCGGACAGGTGGAAAATACAGAAATTAGTGTTGCTGCCGGGGGATCCAACATCGTATAGGCCATATGCCTTTTGGATACTCTCGGAAAACACTTGGAGAGGATCATCCTCAATAAGTTGACGAAATTAACCGAAAACGAGCACGGGCTATCGAGGATGCAATTCGGTTTCCGGAAAGGGAAGTCTACGGTGGATGCTAATTGGGCAGTGGTCGAGACAGCCGTAAAGGCGTTCATACAGAAGCGGAGAGGCGATCGATATTGCGCTGTTGTATTGATCGACTTAAGAACGCCTTTAATAGTGACAAATGGGAGGCTATTGCCGAGTCGCTGCACAAAATGAGGGTTCCTGATATGCAGAATTCTGAAGAGTTACTTTCAGAACCGGGTGCTGGTCTACGAGACCCCCGTGGGGCGGAAATCGGTGAACATCACGGCGAGAGTTCCGCAAGGTTCCATCCTTGGCCCAAGACTTTGGAACGGGATGTACAACGGTGTGCTGACACTGAAGCTTCCCAAAAGCAGGCGTAGTGTTTGTTAGCTTTGCAGATGACATCGTATTGTCAGTGAATGGTGAAACACTGGCAGAAGTGGAAATGGACGAAGCTGCAGATAGCCCTCCACAAAAAGGAGGTGCTAATGGTCAGCAACTGCAAAGCGGTACAGCGAACAGAAATCGTCATTGGAGGGCTTGCCATAGCCTCGAAGCGCTTGCCGAAGAATTTGGGTGTGATGATCGAAGACCGGCTAAATTTCAACAGCCACGTAGATTATACCTGTGGGAAGGCGGCGAAGGCCATCTATGTGGTAGTCAGAATAATGCCGAATAGCTACGGACCTAGAAGGCGTAAACGGCGTCTACTGGCTAGTATATCATCATCGATACTATGATACGGAGGACCGAACTATTTCATAGGATGCAGTATGTGCCATTGCCGGAATGATCCCGAATGGCCTCACTGTCTCGGAGGACAGTCAATGTTATCAGCGGAGTTCTAAAGCTGGTAAGAGCGGGACACGGGGGTGTACGTTCAATGGACGCATCCACTCATACCGGATTTGTCGATCTGGAAGAAAAGGAAGCACGGAGAGGTAAACTTTTACCTTACACAGTTTCTGTCTGGCCATGGTTGCTTCAGGCAATATTTGCATTGACTCGGACAGGCAGCGTCACACTTTTGTCCGGAGTGCGCAGATGTCCAAGAGACACCGGCGCACGTGGTGTTTGAGTGCCAACGATTTGGGCCAATGCGAAGCGAGATGCTTGCCATCAGTGGGTCATATACCAGCCCAGTCAACGTCGTCTACAGAATGTGTCGTGACGAAAGTGTTTGGAATGCGATCAACGGAGCCATAACGCAAACCATGTCGGCTCTGCAGCGAAAATGGCGGGAAGACAGACAGACAGACAGACAGACAGACAGACAGACAGACAGACAGACAGACAGACAGACAGACAGACAGACAAACAGACGGGATTTGACCATCGCATTCTGTTTATCGGTTCGGTTAGGTGCCTTCCATACCTCGAAGATATGAAGTCCGCCCATGATGAATGACGCTAGATGCGCCTTCTGTTCTTTCTGAAGTCCCATCGTTTGGACCAGTTTTGTTATTTACCTTAATAGTTCGGGACATTTTGCTCAAATACTTTTCAAAATTGCTTAGGTTTCAAAAATTTACCCGATTTGAAGGAACGGTGATTGCATTTGGCGACAAAAGTTGGCCCAATATTATCCCAAAATCTAATGAACAGTAACAAGGCAATGTTTCGAGCATTAAGATGTAAAGAACAGGTTCAATAAGGCAATGATCTTAAATCATAACCTAAATGCTGTATTTAATTTCCTGAACGATCGAAAAGAATCGGACTCCAACAGAATTTTTGACGGCCATGTGATCTCTTTGCTTTACTTGGGAACCGAGAAAACGATTTCTTAACATATCCTTAATGTAATTTTCCGCGTTATCCATCCACAAACTTCTATCTACCACTCTGATGAAAAGGAAACTAAGCAAGCTCTAATCGCATTATCTGTGTATGATCTGCCATCTTGGATGTTTTTCTGGACCACTTTGTTGTGTTTCACCTCAACACTTTCAGCCCTCTCCCATCGTCCATATCCCTCTCGGGTTTCATTCGATTCGCATTCCCGAATCATTCTTCTATTATCGTTACACTCGTAAGTAGGTGGGGCAGGCGACAAAAAAAACTCCACCATTAGGGCTCTTCTTATTCCTTTGAGTCGGACCGGGAAAAAAGTATTGAATAGAACAGCCACCTCGCAGGTTCGTGCGAATTTTTGCACGTTTTTACCTGGAGAGTGAATGCGCTATTCAGCAAGCCCAAAAGGTGGACAAAAAAGGCTGGAAAATTATCACGATGAACAGGTTTCTTTCGGTGCTCGGGAGAGTCTCCTTTGTGCCATTGGTCTATTATCTCCTGCATATTTCTTTATCGGTGGGAAAAAATGGTTTCTTAGGTGTACTTGGCGAATCTTTACTGTTTTGTGTCTTATCACGGCATCAGGTAATGGTTCGTGCAAAGTCCACATTCATTCACGTACAGAAGGACGAGAGATAATAGGCAGCTCCGGTGAATTATTGCTCGAGAATTTAATAATGCTAAGGGAAGTGAGAGTCCTATGAGCCAGCTGGCAACAATTTGATCACAGGAACTGTTATGTGGACAGTGATTTATCATTTATAGTTTATTAAAATTAGCTGCCAGTATTCGATTCTGGCTGGAACGCATCACATGCATAGTAATCGAAACTAATAAAGTTGCCACATTGTAAATTGGAAGCGCATTGAATGAGCATTTCCCTCTAGGATGTATGTGTCAAATGCCTCGCATGACAATTCGAGAATGGCGGGTGGTTTGCCATTCGATAACCCAAACACGAACCTAGAACATACATCCGCACAGAACCTTAAATATTAATTCCATAAGGTTGTGCTCTAAGAATTTACGACCGCAGTTTATTACATGATGAATAACAGTGTGTGGTCGTGTATCCTAGCTGAGATTTAGGCACAAGACATTCAGGACGAACTGTTTGTGTGTAACTCATATAAAGGGTGCTCCGATCAAAATTTGGCCAAACAGTAATGCGTGTGAATCGATCAATGTTTTTATTAATAAGTCAATTCGTTTTTCTTTTTAGAGTTCGGTTAATTCAGAATACTAGAGAAATATTCAGCTTAGCATCCTTTTCACCGAAAGCGAACTGCCGGGTCTTCTTAAGGTTCCGCTTGACGATGGCCCAATATTGTTCGATTGGGTGGAGCTCTGGCGTTTTGGGAGGGTTCTTGTCTTTGGGCACGACTTGAACGTTGTTGGGAGGATACCACTCCATGGCCTTTCTTCCGTAATGGCAAGATGCCAAAATCCGGCCAAAATAGAACGGAACAATTGTGTCGCTTCAGAAAAGGCAGTAGACGTTTGTGTTTTCATCGTCCTGTACCACGCAATCAAACTCCGTCAGCATCGACGCGTACAACTTTCGCGATCATGCTTTGGCTGACGTGTTTTGTTTATCGTTGCGATTTGGAGTTACCACTTTCTTGAAAGTTGACAGTCCAGCTCGTTTTTTAGCTCTATCCACGGTTGAAGGCGCCACTCCCAGCTTCTTTGCGACATCTCGGACGGAGAGGTTGGGGTTCCGCTCAAAACAGCGGGCAACGCTTTTTGATGTCCCTGTGGCCCCCAGCTTTCGATTTCCCCCCGAGCCAGTTTTAATACGTTGGTAACAGTCGATCTAGCCACATTCAACTATTTAGCCAACTTGGCTTGAGATTAGTTTGGATTTCCGCCATGCACGTGCAAAATTTTGATGCGTTGCTTTTCTTCCTTCGAGTACATTTTAATAACTGAAATGCTAATCTCAAAATCTAAAAAGAGGTTTGATGCTACACGCGCATCTTCACATCTTCAAAATGAGGGGTGTGCAATTTTTTTACTGCACGATGAAAGGAAACGCGTCAAGTTTAAGTCGACCAAATTTTGATCGAAACACCCTTTATATATTGGAGTATTTCTATACATAGCGAAAAGTTTATCTGACGTGATGTTCTCTGATTGACTCGGGCATTGGCCCAATTCAGGGAACGCTATAAGCGTAGCCAGGGGGGGGGGCTTCAGGGGGCATTGGCCTCCTTTAAGTTTTGATTTTATTTTTAAAATTTTGTGTAGAAATGTTTATTCAAATTTTTTATTATTTATTTTAAATGTTTGTTTGAGACAATCTTCCCTTTCCCTCCATGAAAAAGCCAAACTACGCGAAGTTGCCTCGATTTTGCATGAGATTTTTTTATTAAATAGTAAAGATTTAAAAAAATAATACAATATTTTTCCTCTAATCAAGAACCCAACCTTTCTAACCTAACGTATCTTAGAAACCATTTTTTAATCTGTAATTTTAACAACAAGACAAGCATTGATTCCTCTTTCTACGCTAGCTGAAAGTTGAAAAAGCTATGCTTAGTTCAATTTTCAGTTCCTGGCAATCAAAGTACTTAATATTTAAAACACTGCTTTAGCTTTCGGAGGCCAAATAATATTAGATTAAGAAACATAATTCATAGTTAGAAAGTTTATCAACGGAAAATGTTTATTTGAACTATTCATGATAAGGGCCAAAATGATCAACAATATCCCGTTAAACGGTACTATAGTTAGTTAATCGTATCTTACAGTTTCAGTATTTTAAAATATTATTTCCGTATCCAAGAGATTTTAATAGAGCACGATGTTATCCGGCCCAGACGTATCGTATCCGATTTTCAAACCAGTTATTTGATAAGCGTGTGAAAAAGCATGACAGCATGTTAATCACAGCGAAGTTGCTATTGTCCTAACCTATTCAAAGGTTTTGTCCGTCTCTATGAGCATGAGCAAGATAATGAGCATGGTGAACCGCTCAAGCTTGCTACTCCGTTGCAGCCAGATCAGCTGTTATTACACAGAGAACCAAAAGATGATGCTTAGTACTAACATTCATCCTCAATGTGCAAAAACTAGTGATCCCAAAAGAAGGCAATACCGGTGCTGGCCTAGTCCGAATGCAGGTCTAATAAGGAAAAGGTAGGAATGTGTTGACGTAGTACTCGTTTTATTGGAAGACGAGACCGCCTCTGCACTTCCACAAGAAATCACTGGAATGTTGGATAACAGGATTGGGTGGCAGCAGGGTTCGTTTAGGTAAACGATAACCTGTATTCATGCGATGTTTAGTTAAATATTTAAATATTATTACTGTTTTTTGATTTAAACTAACAGTAAGGATGTTATTGGAACCACACTCAAAATGGTATAGCGGATTACTTCCTCCATGATATGATAGCATGGCGAGCATGGCAAACCAGTATTATGGAACACAATTAATTGTGATCCCGACCACCCCAACGAACCACCACATCTCACCAGAAAGCATTTTTGTTGTTTTCTTTTCTTTGCTTACTCGATCAAACGCGCCATGCCCGATAGCAAAATAGTGCATAATAAAGCATCGACACAACTTTCTGCAGTCGATGCTCGAAGCAAATTATTATTTCAAGAATTTCCAACAGTACAACTATTTCCCTACTTTAACTAATATCCGAATCAATCAAGTAAAAGCTTCAAAAGAACAATTTACGCTGATCTATTTAAAATTGCGATTAAGGGAATTGGAAAAAATACGAGTGTGTAGGTGCATTGCGTGTATTCTGGCAAACTTTATTCTTCTATTTATGTTCAGGCTCATCGGGTTTGCACCAACCGGGGGACACTTTATCCTACACTCAGTTTCATAAGGCTGACTTATGAATATATACCACACCGCGTTGCTCTTGCACGTCTTTAGGCTTTAAGTCACTGGACCCATAACCACAACGTTGAAGGTTCAAATCCAGGTTGCTCCATATTTCCATTTTTTCAACATCTTTATATTACATTAGATAAGTTTATGAAATACTGATTTCTTACCCAGCAAATAATAATAATGAAATCTTATACAAATCGAAAGTTCATTGCGGTGAGTGTAAACAAAATAATTATTATTATCTCCAATACACTCAACCAATCGCAATGTTTTGGGATAGAGTAGACGGATTATTATACTTTGAGATAACTCAATGCAATTTTGCATTCCAAATTTTTCCGATTGACAAGAAATCGGTGAAAACCCACCTGGTACCTCATAGCAAGATGCTTGGAGGCAGACCGGAAGATTCGATGAGCTACCTCCTCTCAAATGATAGTATCCGTTTCTATGAGACAAAAACGCGCCGAAACCGTCTCCGAGTTCATGTGCAATGGTTCGGCGGGAGTTCATAAACAGAAGAATCTTCGTAGGGAAACGGATCAACGGATATGGTGAATTGAGTGCACATTGTGTGAAATTTGGGGGCCTCGGATAGCGTAGTCGGTAAATGCACAGTCTACCAAAGGTGGCATTAAGTACCTCTAGAGCGGGCATATGCCGTGGGAATGTAAGGACCCCGATAGGAGCGATCTATGCCGAAAATGCCGACTGTAAGGAGCACCCAAACTCATGACGTGCTCTGAAAAACCAGACGACAAGGACGTCACGGGCGGCCCCAAGTGCTCGGCTACAAGCGTAAACCAAAAAGTTTATCACAGTCCGGGTAACCCAATTCAGTCTAAACCGCTGTGAGGCAGCTCAGCAACGCCGCCGAGATGGTCGATGGACCAGTTCTCACAAATGGTCGATCGGATGACAACGGAGCTAACCGGCCGTAGCCCGTTGGTAGTATTGGACGACTTCAACGCCTGGAAGTAGGAGTGGGGCAGCCGCCTTACCAACCCAAGGGGACAGATTCTACTTGAGGCCCTGGCCAGGCTCAACGTAGACCTGGAAAATGTAGGTACCGAAAATATCTACCATAGAAATGGAGCAAAGTCGACGAGGTGACGTTCTGCTGATGGGCAGTTGAACAACTGGAGAGTGGATGATGGTTACACTCACAGCGGCCATCTAGCGGTTCGCTTTAGTATCATACAAAGCGATAGGCAGCGCGCAAAAGGAGGGGCACCCTCTCCATCCGTCGCGCTGGCCTCGCCCGAATTCAGATCAAATAAGGAAAGGGTAGGAATATGTTGACGTTTATTTGGACTTTTTATTGGAAGCCGGGACCACCGCCGCACACGAAAAATCACTGGAATGTTGGATAACAAGATTGGGTGGCTACAGGGTTTGTTTTGGTAAAAGATAAGCTTAATTCACACTTCGTTAAGTAAAATATTTGAATATTTGTACAGATTTCTAATTTGAATCTATTTATACCAACAGTAAGGATGCTATTGGGTCCACACATGAAGTATAATGGTAGTTTTTCATTGGAAAAAAAGCGATTTTTATAATGCTGAAAATCCGATTTGAGCCGAGTTTTACCAATAATAAGGATGCTATTGGTGTCACTAACATAGTGTGATGGTTTGTTTTCCGTTAGGAAAACAAATTTAATTTAATTAATGCTTGAGAGACGCTTTGTTGTTTTTTTACTGTGCTAACTCGATCACTCGTATGGGAAGGTCCATTAATTATGTCACGTGGTAGAGGGGGAGAGGGGGTTTGGGAAAACGTTACGATCCATACAAAAAATTTGAAGGTCCATACAAAATAGGTGACAAGAATTGGTTATAAAAAGTCAGTTTTTGCGTGACGTAATTAATGGACGTTCCCTATCACCAAATTATAGATAAGCGAAGCAAAACGAAACGCGCCATGCCTGATAGGAAAATAGTGCGTAGTATAGCATCGTCACAACCCTTCAAAGCCGATGCTCGAACCAAACTCTTTTTTCGTAACTTTCAGTTTTTACCGTAGATGCATTTCGGGCTTTCTGGTACCTTTATGTTTCTATTGATGTCAATGCTCATCGGTTTAATACCAACCGGGATGGATTATTATAATTTGAGATAACTCAAGGCAGACGTCTTCCAAATTTGGCAGATCGACAAGCCATCGGTGGAGAGCTTAGAAGTAGACCGGAAGAATGAGTGATGCTTCAGCGCATGTTTATAAATATAAGAACCTTTATAACAAAACGGATCACTGGATAGAATACATACAAAAGCACTCGGTTACTATTTTGCATGGCAATGGCATAAAACAAGAATTATTAAATTGGCAGGAAATTCCTCCATCAAATACATACCACTACAAGTCGAGAACACTCGTATGAACTTAGAAGAAAGATACTATCAATGTCGATGTTCATTACTTCTCATTCCTAACTTGATTTCAAGAAAATTGCTTGGCTGGCAAATTCAATGCACTCATTGTGTGTGAATTGCGCAACGATTTTTGTAAATTATTTGTAGTCCAAAGCAGTTATTTGATTCTCTTTTATCTAGAAGTACCAAAATTGGACATTCGAAAATTTTTTAGAGAAAGTATAATAATTACCAGCATGCAATTAAAAGAAACAAACAAACAAAACAAGATGAATGTAATACCCCCCCCCCCCCCTCGTCACTCTCACTCTTAAAAAATATGCTCACCCCACCCTATTTGAAATCCAGGCTACGCCTATGATAAATAGTGATTCGAGCAAAGGGGCACAGGGAGTGGAATAATTTCACCAAAGGTCAGTGGACTCACCGACTGATTCCGGAAATATCTGGATGGGTCGATTGGCGAGATGGAGAAGTTACCTTCCACTTGACAGGCCACGGCTGCTTCAGACAGTCTCTGCTAAAGTACAGGCACGCCGAGACCTCCGCATGTTCAGTATTCGCAAAAGATCATGAAACTGCAGAACTTGTGTTCTTCGTGTTCCCCCGCTTCAACGACGCACAGTGATTCCAAGGCGGAAAAAAGTCGAAAAATCAACTTCCTCATTTTACAATGAATATATTTTTCTATTTCTTTTTCCAAAATTTTATGAAGATTGGATGAACATTGTGCTCTCTACAATTTTCCAAAGTATGGGTCCTACAAGGTCGTGGTTTTTTTACTCCCATATAAAATGTATGGAGAATCGGAAAAAAAAGTTTTCAAATGTGAGCACACATGCGCACATACACCACAATAGGCTTTTTTTAAAGATTTTTTTACCAGCTTTCCGAAAATTTGGGTTTCATCTTGCGCAAACTTGCGCAAATACGGTTCTGGGAGGCAAGAATTCTGGAATGTCTATGAAACCCTTGAAATTGGTAAATACATAGATCTCATACTAAGTTACTACGGTCGTCTTATCCACTCTTACAAGGAGGTTAACTATTGGAAATCCGACTTTTAACCCAAAGCCTGGAAGACCGACTGTTATATGCAACGAACTGAATTTCTATGTGTGTATGTGTGTAGGTATTGTATGTGTGTTACGAAACTTCTAAATCAGTTTACCAAGCAACTACTGAACCGATTTGAATGAAACAACCACCAAATGAAAGGTACTGTAGTCCTACATATTGCCTTTGAATTTCTGGAAACGGTTTACTAGTTCCGGAGAGTCCCCCGGAGAAGCGGCCAATTCTAATTCGGCCTAAAATCAAAACTCATCATGCGGCACCTCAAATTACATGAGAATTGAAAAATTAATCCTATGGTCATGATATCAAATGTCCAGAACTACATTGACCTTATCCGGGTTGATGTTCCGGCTACTCCCGGGAAAGTGGCCAGTTTCAGATTTGGATCAAAACCCATCATGTGACACATCAAATAACATGAGAACTCAAAAATAAGTGCAATGGTGATGATATCAAGTTTCCAGGACCATCATGACTACATCCGGGTTCTTATTCCTAGTACTCACAGGAAAGTGTTAAAATGGTCAGATCTCACGAAAGGTGTATAAATTTAAGTGTTTATTTTCAAATAAATTTATATGCAATGTGAGAACGAATTCATTGTAGTAACCAATTCGTGATTTCGACTAGATACTGCATGGTCCTCCGAATCATCCGGAATATGCGGAATATTTGAAGACTTTCGATCTATCTTTTGAAGACTATCGAAAACATATATTGCTAAGAAAACCGATTGCTTATGCAATGCCCGGGGTTTTTAAAGAAAAACGATACTGCATCCTGACTCCTTGGAAAGATGCCCTGCCATTTCAAATTTTTAAACTGATAAATTTCAGTTACTGTTTACGATTAATACGTTAAGTTTATTTCACCATGTTTGCTGCGCCGTAAAAATCATGCGGATGCAGTTTTGTTATTGTTTATTGAGGAATCAACGAAAAAGAAGACACCGGTGGTGATAAATCAGACAGCCCATGTTAAAGTATGGACAAACTTTTAAATGCTTCTAGAAAATTCAAATGAAATTCTAATTAAATGCGGTTTGTTGTATGATGTTAGAAAAATCCAAACAGCACAATAGTGGGATTATTTAAATTTTATTTTTATTTTGCTGAAAATGTCTTTATTGAGAAGTTTTCGATTTTTCTTACATCATTCAACAAACCGCTTTTAATTAGAATTTCATTTAAATCTTCTAGAAGCATTTTTAAAGTTTCGTCCTATACTTTAACATGGGAGCTGTCAGATGTATCACCACTTTGTCTTTTTTAGTTGGATTCTCAATCTTCCAGAAGTTGATAATTAGAACCCAAAAAATACAACCTTGACTAGATGAGTCGAATGGTATATATCACTCGGTACTCCGGGCATCGGAGCTTTTTCAAGCCATCTGTCTACCATTTTTTTTTGTAAAAAAAAATGAACACACATATTGGGATAAATCATAACAACAATCATTAAAATGACTTAACGTTAAATCTTCTGAATTTCCTTAATTGAATTTTACTTAAACTTGTAGTCAACATTAAAACATTAAAATTGGACGTTTCTAAAATTGATTTAAATAATAAGACTTATTTTCATATAAATGTGAATTCATAAAACTATAACTCATTTTTTTTAAATAAACTTTCAATATAAAAGAAAATGAAAATCTGTCAAAAGTTATAATTCCTTGAAAAGTTTATATTTTCTTAATACCGTTATTTGGACCACTCTATTTTAAAATGGAACACCCTAATGACAAAATGAAAATTTCTAGTCATATATTTTTCGAAAAGGGACAAAACTTCCTATTTTTGCAGAAGTCTAAGATCCACTTCATCTTTTTGGTTTCGAATTGCTGAATTATCTTATTTGGTTTCGAATGTTCTGGAACTTCCGGAAGACCATAACACGCCCAAAGAGAGCTGCACATTGTTCTCCACATCGCTTTGCTTCTTACATTTTACGTACAAACGGTTTTAAAAAGAACCGTAATGCTTTAGGACGAGACTAATGAATTTACCATTTCATCGGATGTTCCGGATACTCAAAAAGGCCTTAAAATGGCCATATCTCGGAAGTGTGGCCTAATACGACAATTTAGATAACACTTTTGAAATCAACGGTACAAAATTATCTGGAATCACATAACTTAGCCATGGAAATTCCATTTTTAGACTTTTTTCCGCCGTTTGTATGGAATGGAATCACTGTGCGACGCGAGGAACGGTATGATGGCCCAGAGCAATCGAGACACGACCCCGGATAATCTTCTCCAGAGAATGTGTCAATAACAAGACACCTGGGACGCGGTAAGCACGGCAGCCTCTCAGATTGTTTTTGCCGATGGAATTCGTGACGGTGCCTGTGTAATGTGTAAAGTTATCAATAAAAATTGGATTATCGATTTGAAATAAATAGAGTTTTGTATGAGAATATATTGGACACGGTGTATAATATTGTGTTGATGACAAACTTGCTGCTTGTTCGTGACAAAAGTTTATCAATCCTTAAATTAATTATGAAAACACATTTTCTAATGGAAATTCATAACTATTTTTTTTTTGCGACCATCGCAACCGGAGTCACAGTCAGTGATCACACCTCTACAGGAAATGGCGTCATCATCGTTTCACATTTGTTCGACATGCATAGCTGCTATCCATCCGTTTCAACCATTAATTCACAACTGATAATCGGTCATATGAAATTACATTGCCCCATGCAATCCGACCCATGCAAGCGAGAACGGATGGTTCGGGAATCATAAAAAGATGTAAACATGTTTCGATGATGTGGAACGTTGTTGTTGGTGATAGAACAGATTTTATGTGACCTGAGTTGTTGAGCATCGGTCCAGGCAGATGCATCGCTGGATAACATGTAGCGCAAGGCT
>JASCZW010013427.1:0-25628 GCA_034211315.2 Aedes japonicus | reverse complement strand
AGTATCTTGATATGGAGCCCAAACTATACTACAATATTCAAGACTCACATGTGCATTCTACAACATTTGATTGTGCTTGGATCTTTAAAGTGAAAGCTAAATCTTTCAATTAACCCTAGCATGTTGTATGTGCCTTATGTAATATGTTATTATAGTGATCAACAAACGTCAATTTTGTTGTCGAGTACAGAGATGGCATTTCGTACTAATGTTACGCCTCGGCTATAGGACTGTTGATCAATTCATCCAACCATACGATGAATACAGAATATCCTTAAAATTGCCAAAACATTTTCGGCTGTTTGAATTTTACTCTCCCATATTTTAAAATCAATAGATGCTGCATGACCTCATATTTAATTAATTAATTTACAATGAAATAACCGTTCTCAAACGAACCACCCAGCGGAGAGCTAAATACTGAATTCGAAATAGTTATTCTCCCACCCCAACATGTTTTGCGTAGGTGCCTCTGCTTACGGTTCTGTTCAATCCCTTTTGTTCATTCACATTGCTGTATTTATGCTGAATTTAGAACGAGAGCACATTGGGACCGTTCTATTAGGTGTAACCACATTCAGGGCAAAGCCCAAGCTAGAGTGCTGGCTTTCTGTATAGATACATACATGCATACCTACCCTGTGGAGGAGTAAAATGTTTTTGGTTTTCAATCTTGGTTTTAACTAATAGACTAAGGGAAATGTTTCCTCGGGTTTTCCTTTGTTCAATCAGATGTCTGTCGAGAAAAATTAAGCAACACTACAATTTGAAAAACATATTTAAACAGTAACAGTTAAATGAGCTGTAGTTATTGGAAAAAATAAATTTTGAATCATATATATTACTATTAAGCCTGTCCACGTTAAATTTCGGACACCAAAATAACAAAAAAAAAAACAAACTTACCCATAATTCAACAAAACCGATTATTTATTTCAAAATAATACGGTTGATTAGGTGTTAATCCTTCTTCCTCTAAAATTTTTGAACTTTCTGTGGTACAGTCTCAGATACGACCATCGTGACGATTCTCCAACTACTCTTGAAATCATCGGTTCATTTGCTTTCTTCTTAGCCTCGAAGAGTTTTGTTTAACTAGAGCCCAGTACTTCTCTATTTGGCGAATTTCTGGACAGTTTGGTGGATTGGCTGTTTTTGGCATGTATTTGACCTCTTGTACCTTATACTTTATAGGATAGTTTTCTCGTACCAGCAGAGACAAAATTTTCAGATTTTCGACCACAACTACACTTGGCCAGCTAAATGAAATACTTCTTCGGTAATTTGGACACCTTCTTTATCCTGAAATACTTGACATAGGCGTTCCTTCGAATTGCGGTATGAAAAACACCAGACCCGAGAAGCTGTTTAAAGTCTTCGAGTACGTATGTTTCGTCGTCCATTATGATACAAGAATGTTTGCAAAATATTTGTGTTAAGCTCCTTAACACGACTTTTTGCATTGTAATTTTGCTTGTCATCACGGTTCGATACTTTTTTCACTTTGTACGCCTTCAGTCCTAGTTTCTGCTTCATGTTTTGTACGTATGATTCTGATTTCCCAACTTTTCGAGCCACATTTTTCACAGAAAGATTGGGATTGTTTTCAACAGTGGCTACCACCTTCTGGTCCATTTGTCAAGAGCATACATTTCGATTTGTTCCACTTCCAATCTTCTGATCCACAGTTAAACGCTGTTAAAATGATTTCAAGTACAAAATACGGTACTTCTCAATAATTTTAGTTTCTTGGCAAGATCATGTACCGATAAATTAGTATTTTGCTGCCGTTCGTTCGAAATGTATTCAGGTACTTCCACTTGATTGGCCGCAATTTTACTGAATGTAACAAGAATTTAAACATGTTGTACCATGAAATAAAGTGGAAAGTTTTAGCTGTATTGAAACTGAAATGTTTCAGCGATCCGTGAAATAATTCAAAATCTATACTGAAAGCAAAGTGTCCGTAATTGAAAGTGGACAGACATTAGAATGGCATGAGCAGAGTAATCTGAATCGTATTGAGAAAATTATCAGTCATCCGAATTGTCTAGATTTTCATTCCATCGAAAAAATTTGGGCAATCATCAAGCATTAATTAACGTGGAAAAACAATCAAAACACCGTCTTATTTGAAAAAAAAAAAAATCCGAAACGATGATGTATATTTTCATTTACATATTTAACTTGATACTCAATGAGAAAACTACGAAATTATACTCTATTTTCCAATACGTTATTTCCTCTCAAAATAAACGTTAAATTAGGGGGCAAAGTTTTTGGTAAATACAAAAACTTTTTTTAATGTTCTAAAGTTTATGTATCGTTGTGAATTAAGATTTAAAAATCCCATAGTTTTAATACTATCTACCAATGGCAAGAAATCATCATTATGTGTGTGAAAAATTATCCTTCTCTACACAGATAAAAAGAAACATTGAATTTTATGCGTTTTCTAATGCACACAAAGCGAATGTAAGATTTGGCAGAAATTGATGGGATATTTCATGTATATTAAGGTAAGATAACGCCTGCATCTAGCCTGTTGTATGACAGATTACAAACATTGTTGTATGGTGCATGGAAGATTGCATACAACTTCGTTGTTGACGCCTACTTTGGGTTCAAATTAAACGAGAGGAAATATTACGCGCTTCTTGAAAATTTTTTTTTTCTGTGTTAGATATTATGATCTTCCAGTGGTTGAGATGAGAGTATATTATAATGCTCTTGAAATGCGCAGTAAAAATTGTTTTTCAAGCTTCTTGAAGTATCAAATAATCGATCAATTCAGTGATTTAGAAGTCTAGAAAACAAGAGTCCGGGCGAGCATGTATTGCGTCTCCTATTGTAGCGGAGGGCAGCCATAAGTTTGCAACTTTAAAATTGAAGTAATGATGCATGGAATATTGAAAATCATTTCATAAATTATGCATTCTTGACCCGTAAGACTCTGGTGAAAATTTAAAAAAAATAAAAAATATAGAAATGATCCCCAATATTCATCAATTCTATCCATACTTGTAACAAAATTCAGTAATAAAATATCAAAAATGTACCATGGGAATTCCCATGGGAACCCAATCATGGGAATGATATATAAAATTGTTAGAGCTACCCATAAACATATAGTTAATGACCCTTAAGAGGTTTAATAACTTTCCTTAAATTTGCAGAACTGATCCACAGAATGTTACATTTGTGCACTTAACACATGTGAATATCATCCATAAATTATTGAAAATGTTCAATAAAAATATTGCTGTTAATCTATGATAGTTTGTATAACAAATCATAATCATCAAAAAACGATTCATATCAAACTAACATTAACATTATTGGATGATCTTTGCTGGTATCCTAGCAACTGCGACATAATTTTGTCAAGAAATTTTGTATGCACATAAAGAACTACTGATCAAATTGAAGACTTAACAAGATTTTATTTCAGAAAATTTGAATTCAATTATGCCGGACAGACACTACCGCTCTTCGGACCTAACTGCAAGAAACAGTCGTTTGCCTGGAATTTAATCTACGCCATATTGTCAGAACATTGACAACTTTCTGCTGTCTTAGTTCTACGATTCTCAATACGGCTCTTCATAAACTCCGCAAAAACTCCGCAATCCTTTTTAAGGAGCAATACCATATCTGGATACCTGAAAGAACGAACATGTCACTAAATCTGAGTACCCAAGTGACAATTTTAGTTTTATTCCAACCGTATAGCAGTCCTCCCGACTTTATTGATAACAATACATTCAAAACTATTTTGTCCACCAACACCTCATCTATGCATCTTTAAAGCCTGATCTGATCTGCAGTTCATTTGCATTGCATTTAAAATTTGGTGTATTTATTTTTCCACATTTCAATTACTTCATATATTTCAATATGACGTTTGGAAGAAATCACAGTTTTGCCAAAAAGCCAAATTATCTTTACAATGGCTACTATAAAACGATTGCCTCAATGCCAATTTGCCGTTCAATACATTTACTGAAGCCAAAATGGTTTTAAAATGATTTTTTAATGACCATAATAAGATAATTTGAATCAGTCCCAAAACGGCATTGCCAAACAGCATTTTACGAGTTCATAAACTCAGTATAAAAACCTTTGATAAGAGTGAACTTTAGAAGACAAGGTTTTAAGATTGTTGTAAAGAAGCTGTGTAGGTTCTCATAAGCTTGACTAAACCTTGAAACGTTTTGGCACCTTTTACTGACATAATAAAACCACATTGATTTCAAGTGGCTTGCATAGAACTTGAATAAAATTTAATAAAGCTGGATGGTTTTGGATATGTTACTAACACAGATAGGGATCCATTTTACAATCTTTAGAGAACAAAATATAAAAAAATAGTGCCCCAATCTGGAACAATGCAGGCATACCATATGGTTTAGCGAACAAAGCTAATATACTATGTACTATATGTATGATATGTATGTATGATATGTACTACCACCCATTGTAGCACGGATACTAAATCAGACAGCATTGAGCTCTCCTCGCTGTAAGACTTGATCAAGCTTTAATAACCACTGATTATCCTAATCATGCCATTGTATGAAGGGCCAAAAAGGGGTTGGGTGGATCGATAGGCAACATCACTAATACGTCTCCACAGGGATATAAAGAATCTCCTTCCAACCACAAGATTGAACAATTGGTCAAAAGAGCAAGCTATCTAATCTCCCCATCCAGAGTGCTTCAATCAGGTGCCCTGGTGGTCCCTCCCATTCCCATGAAATATTTATATAATAGTGTATATATTTATGTAAATGAAAAGTACTGCAATCACTCGGTAACTATTATTTATGATCTCCATTCGGTGGATCCTGATATATAAGAAATTCTGAGTTCTGTGTTTTTGCGCTTAAGCACGTTTTCGTTCGTTTTCAGCAAAAGCAGCAATTTCCCAAAATCTTGATTTAAGGTGTCCTAAAAAGTTTGTTAAATTTTACAAAAATTACATCTATACATTTTAATTTACTGTTGCCATGTTCACTATTTGCTGCTTGGTGTTGATTTTATTACAGCAATTCGCTTTTATTTTTGCTGGCCTAATAATTATTGCTCCTGTGTAAGGAAAACAGAGAAGATTTTATTGAGCGGGAGTTAAAGACAAATGGACGCAAAAAAACAAGCAATTTTTAAATCAACTGACATACTATGTACTTTATACTGAAAAACTATTTATATAAGGTTTTGGTTCATTATTCGTCATTTTATGGATCATTGAAAATTCATTTGTGGAGCATTTGAATTTCTTTATGGAAGATGCGAATACATTTTATTGCACAAAGGTTACATTCTACGGATCAATTTTACAAGTTTAAGAATCGTTATTGAACCTTTTATGGATCATTTACAATATGTGTATGAGTTATTCTTGGATTTTAACGATCATGCCCCAGACATAAAACGGTAAATATTTAACATTTTATTGCTAAATTTTATATAAAGTTTGGATCAGACGGATGAATTTTATGGATCATTTCTATTTTTTCATGGATATTCACCAGAGTCTTATGGGTTAAGAATGCGTTTTTCATGGAACAATTTTCAATATTTTTATGGATAGTTTAATCATTTTTATATGCAAATTTTTTTTTGCCGTAACGGAGTGTCGGACAGTGATGGAATTTTTTTTTGTATTTTCTATGTTCTTTTTATCGATTATGTGGTCAATGCTTCTGCGATACACAAAAAAATAATTAATTTTAACAAGCGCGTTAAATTTTTCGTCGTTCAGTTCCAAGCCAAAGCAGGCACAAACAACGAAATTGTTTGCAATCTTTCATGCAACATACAACAGCGTTTGCAATCTTTCGTGCAACAAGATACAGGCGTTATCTGGCTTAAATTAACATGATATCCCATTATTTTTTGCCAAATCTACCCTTTATGTGCATTAGAACGTAGAAAATAATGGGATATTTCACGTAAAGCTAAGCCAGATAACGCCTTAAATCTATCCAGTTGTATGAAAAATTGCAAACATTGTTGTATGGCGCATGAGAGGTTGTAAACAAATTCGTTGTTTACCCCTTTTTTGGCTTCCCAAGTAACATTTAAAGTTTTATGAATTCCTACAAGTATGTTATAAAACGGCATCTATAAAACTCTGGTCAAGGCTTACTTGTCTTTAATGAATCCCCAAAAACCTCATGAAGACTAAAATGTGCCTAGTATGCTCACCTGGCAGAGGTTCTGAAGGGTATATTTTAGAGATAGTTTTAGATTGGATTAAAATAAAAGACTTTATTATGACCGAATTAAAAGCACGTTGAAAAACCATATGAAAACTACAATAAAAGCCATTTGAAATCTATGAAAGCCTCTTTCGTGCCACTTTCACTAGACGCTTGCCAAAATCACTCAAAACAGTTTTATTAATATTATAGTCGTATTCATAATTTCAATTCACTTTCAACAAATTCATTTATTCATTTCAGCTAAAATAATCTCGGTAAAAAATGTATTAACCCATGTCAAATAAAACGTCAGTATTCTTAAAGTGAAATATTTATCTCAGCTTGTTTATAATAATTTATTACTAGTTTCAACCTACACTGCGCAAATTTTAAGGAAAATTGAATTCATTGTGTAAAGTGCTTGAAAAGAGCTGTAAAACTAGGTGCGCTACACAGAAAAAAATAATTAATTTTAATAAGCGTGTAAAATATCCCCAGTTTAAATATAAGCTAAAGAAGGCGTAAACAATAAAATTGTTAGCAATTTTTCATGCGCCATACAACAATATTTACAATCTTTCATACAACAGGTTGGATTCAGGAGTTATCTGGCTTAAATTTACTTGAAATGTGCACTTGATAACGCAGAAAATTCAATGTTTATTTTTATCTGTGTACCGAAATACGATGTACTTTCTAAAAAAATATTAAGAAAAAGTTTAATTCTTCGTTGCAGATAACTGTTGCCCAGTCACTCTTATTTATCCCACATTGACTGCCGTACAACAACAAGCCGTGCCGAAAAAAATATATCATATTATGTGAAAATGATAAACCTGCATTAAAAATGAAATGAAAATGGCAGCGGCATTAACATTGATATTCGATGAGCCATTATTGAAAATTCTGTTTTGTTTTCACGAAAGCATCAATCAATAAATGACGTTTTCAAATGGCATTTGTTTAAATAATTTTGAGGCTAAAATGTTTCTTTGCGACGCTAATTTGCTTTATGCAAGGCCGTTTAGCTGTCAAACAGCTTAAATGGTAACCAAGCTGCTGTCAGAAATTTTTTGACAGTTCAAGCTACATAAAAGGACTAAGAAAGTTTATACGAATGAATACGGGAAAGCAATGCGGTATATGATAATTCCATCTGGATGAGAGACTGACTGATGTTCTAGTTTTTCAAACGACCTTAATTGAAGGATAGTTGGCAAACTACTATTCAGAATGCTCAATACGTTTTGCTAATTATTTCACTTAATCGCACATTTTTCATTTTTCTTATTCTGTTGCTCTGCGATGGATTTGTATTTTGTTTTTTTAATCAAATCGTTTATTTGTTAGGCTCAGGCGTGTATAACACTTTGCGGAGCCGATGTCCGTTATTGTAATTAACATTGTTTTAATTTTTCGATTTTGGTAAACGTGGAGCGCCAATTACTCGTGGCTAGCTCGAGGTTAATGGGTCACATTATCGTTTGGAAGGGTTAGGTAGGTAGCTTATTTCAGGTATCAGTTGCTGCTCATGGTTGCGACATCAGCCAAATCAGTAGTTGCTGTAGTCCCTTTCAGGAACGAAGCTGCAGATGGGTGACCACAGCTTGCTGGGCAAGTACAAGTAGCACGGAAACAAAAGGATAAAATAACTGGGACACAATGGTGGGGAATCTTTGTTTTATTGTTCTATGACAACATTGGTAGAGCATCTTATCATAGATTTTATGTAGTGTAAAATGCTACAGTAAATGCTGTATGCTCTCGTCAGAGTCCAAAAGGCTTAGTGATGGTTTTAATAATGATAAAGCGTGCTTATGCAATATTTTATCATGGCTCTGTTAAACAAATATGAAGGAGCTTTATTATTGAATTACTTATTGGTTTTATGAATGGATAGCGTTCTTCTTCAAATATGTTTTAAAGCTATACTGTTTTAGACTTCACCTTCTTACTATTAAAGGTTATAAAAACGACCTAAAGTAAAATTATTAACGTTACATCTTTTGCATAATTGAAAGCTGCTTTCATTTAGCACAAATTAGCATGTCTATTGCAATAATAAAACACTCATAAATTTAAACAAAAGCTGAAAGGCAGTAGGAATGTTACTTGGGCTGTAATTGAACGAGGGAAAATACCCGCTTGTTAAAATTCATATTTTTTTCCGTGTAAATGTGTTTTTAATAGCCAACTAACAAGCTTATCACATTTTTTGTTTTTGCATTATCGCCATCACTCAGGATAAACTTATGACGAAGTGTGAAATCGACTTAGAGATTTGCACAACGCTAATGCCGAAGGAGACGGTCAGGTAAATTCACGTATTTGACAGTACAGAATTGAAGGCACGAAACATATTTCAGAAATTAATGCAATTATGGATTATGACTTGCCATAAACTTGTTTGTTTAACTATGTATATGTTAGAAATGAAGATTTTATGATACATCCAAATGAAAGTAAAATTCATTATTTTAAAGAGTGTGATTAAAAAACAAACAGTTTCAAAAGGTTTTTACTTCTGGAGGAACCACAATATAAAACCAAGATCAGTAAAAAAGTTCAACGCCGAATTCTCATTTTAATAATGCATGTGTAAAATTATATTACAGTCTGAACTGTCTAACGATAGGCTTAAACATCAAAATTATAACTTTGGTTCTAATTAGAAGAGATGCAACCCGAAAATAGCCATATTGGTTGCATCATAATAATGTAGTGTCACAATGTAATGCTGAATATTCCTGGTCCGCATAACTAGGAGAAGAAAATTCACTACATGAACATCAACATTGCATTTAATATTCAATTAGCAAGAGCTCGTCCAGTATATATTTTTTACTAAGTAATAAATTTCTCCCAGCCAAGTCCCAAAGTATGTAAGCCCCTGACCACGAGCTCTGTTTATTACCGCATGGGGCTTCTGAAAGTCATGGAATAAAATGAGTTGGTGAAATTTTACGATCGTTCCAATCTCAACCCAACCCAACCCAACCGAACCGAACCTAACGGGCAGCACCATCATCACCCGAAAGAGCAGTGGACCTGCTGGCTGGGGACATCTGTTGGTGCGTCGTCGCGTCTAACCAGACCAGAAAAGAAAATGAAAGCACGGGTTAAATCTATATTCGAGTCGGCAAACGAGCGGTTTAGTTTATGGCAGCGCAGGGAGAAAGAAATTAAATTTGCTTTATATGGGGGGTTTGATTGTGTATTTACTCGTAATTAAAATGTATATGTATTCCAGCATCGGAACGAACGAGCGACATCAATCGTGCTACTTGACTAATTCTCCTCCGGTATAGCTATAGCTAGTTCGAGTTAACTGGAGACTGGATTTGGACGGTGGAGGATGAAAGATTTTCTTTCAAGGGGTTATGGATTTTATTGGGGTACTTTGAATTTGATCTAAATTTTATTTTTCCAGAAAATATTTATTGCATTTTGAGTATCACGAAGACCGGGTATTTTTATATTCGTTCAATCTACGATCTTGATATGAACATTTTTAATGACGTTCACCGTCGGTTCCAATGACGAGTGGCGGAGGAATCTGGCATATCTTGAAATATCACGTGAAAATGCATGCTGTCATTCCACTTTGTGTTTTCAACTGCATAAATCTTGTTGTGAAGAAGTCATACAGATTTGAAAAGAGAAAGTTTTGTTTACCCCACTTGAGAACACATTTCGATTCATTCTAGAATCTGTTTGTACACTTCGTGGCTCAAAAGTTGTTTACTCGATTTTTCCTCAATTTTTCACTATTGAATTTTTTTTTATTCATTCTAGCATATAGGTACTTTGGCAAATTCAGAAATAATCACTCGATATGGCCACCTTCATTTTCAATTACTCTCTCCAGGCAACTGCGAAGCACATCTTCATAACATAGTCTTCTGATATCGAAGCCCAAGCCTTGGTGATGGAGGCTCTCAAAGAATCAATAGATTTCAAATCTAATAAGCTCAGTTTGTAATCACAGACTGAACTGTTTGGTTAATACGCCGTAAATGAAATCCGTCCGGGCCTCAGAAATCAGTTCCCAACCGATGTTTATACCCTTCTTCTGGTGTAAGAACTGTTAAAACCCATGTTTTCTTTGTTTGCTCCGGGAGAATCTGACATATCTTAATTTATCCTACAGGCTCAATTGAAAGAGAATCGCATGGGATTCACAGGCAGCATATTCTCTGATCATGGACCATGCTCTGCTTTGATCATGATGTTTAGCTTAAATGAGTGGTAGATTTTTTCCAACCAAGGGATGGCTTCTCAGCCTAGACAAAATTAATGTTAACGTTTTGGTCAATTTGGTACCATCGACAGGGATTTCCTGAGGAAAAAGAACGCTCCAAATGGATTGAAACCATGGACTAGATAGAAAAATAGTATTTTTATTTTGCCAAGACTGACACCTAATCTCTCACTAACACAACAGTACAGTGGAAAATCAAACCTGTGGAACTTTTGTTTTTGTCAATCTTACCGTGTTTGGTAGTTTCAAAGCATTTGATAGAATCCATAGGTGTTTGAAACCATCTGAACAGTTGTTTAAAACTGTGTTTACCTGGAAAAGAAAGAAGGAGAAGATAATTTTAGTCGATCAAACCTGAATAAACAAAAGTTATCATTCAATTATTAAAAAGTACTGGATGTGGGTAAACCAAAGGGTAGCTCACTATCGCTGGTGAAAGTCAGCATATGATTGATGTAAGGCATCAACATCAAACAGCATGTCGATTTTAAAACAACTTAGATTCATACTCAAACAGTTATTGCAGCAGCTTGCTGCCATCAACAATGTAACAGGATTTTGTTTGTATCATTATTACGGGCTTGTTAACCAACAATCGCAGTCACTAAAACAGTTCTTGGTTTTTCTTAAATCGTGACTTTGAGTGACAGGTGAGGATGTTAACCACTACGCCAGGGGTACATCTATTGTTTAAAAGGCTTATGGAGATGAAGGTTAAGATAAGATACAAAAATGGTCACCACATTCTTTGCCACTACGAGCATCTGAAATCACAAACGATCCTCCTTGCTTACGTTACCAATCAAACCAAGCCCGGTATGCCCTCTGCTGTACACAGAAGCTGTCTCCATTGTATTTGGTCCATGGATAAACCTCGCCAGTCTCGCTGTCTGCGGAGAGTCCGCTTGTATCCTTCTACTTGATCGATCCACTTTGCTCGTTACGGCTCTTTATCTTGGACGGGTACGTTACGGGTTAGTTTTCGAGAATCATTTTAACAGGGCTATCGTCCGAAATTCTTACGGTATGTCCAGCCCATCGTATTCTTCCGGTTGTAGCAATGTGTGCGATGGGGGGTTCTCCCAGCAACTGATGCAATTCGTGGTTCATTCGCCTCCACCGTAGATCATAAGCAGCACCTTCCGTTCAAAGACACCAAGGGTGCGTTGGTGCTCCACTAGACATGTCCATGTTTCGTGGCCGTAGAGAACTACCGGTCTAAATAATGTCTTGTAGATGACCAACTTTGTAGTTCGGCGAACTTTGTTCGATCTTAGCGTCCTTCGGAGCCTAAAGTAGGCACGATTGCCAGCCATGAGCCTTTGAATTTCTCTGCTGGTGTCATAATCGGCGGTCATCAATGAGCCCAGATACTCGAATTCGTCTACTACCTCGATTTCATCACCGTCAATCTGAACTCGTGGTAAGAGGCTAACATTGTATTCTCGCGAGCCTCATCCCTACATGTATTTTGTTTTCAACGCATTAATCAAAAACCTGCAAAATCCGCCATCGTCTCATAGTTACGTGCTATGATTTCAATGTCGTCAGCGAAGCAAAATAGTCGGACAGACTTTCTGAACATCGCGCCACTCGTGTCTATCGCAGCTCTTCAAATCATACCGTCCAATGCCAACAAACACGACAATCCATCTCCTTGCCGTAACCCTCGCCGAGATTCGATTGACCAACCGCATTCTTGTTGCTGAAAATCCATATTCGTGCATAATCTGCCATAGCTGGTCTCGATCGATTGTATCATAAGCTGATTTGAAATCGATGAAAAGATAGTGTGTGGGTACGTTATTTTCGGGACATTTTTGCAGCACTTGCCAAATCGCGAAAATCTGGTCCATAATAGCGCCGGCACCCATGAATCCCGCTTGGTATTGCCTCATGAACTCCTTTGCAATTGGTGACAAGCGGCGGCATAAAAATTGGGCGATCAACTTGTAGGCGGCGCTCAGTAGCGTGATTGCACGATAATTGTAGCAATAAAGTTTGTCCCCCTTTTTATAGATGGACTATTTCTTCCATCCAATCCTTCGCTAAACATTCTTCCTCCCAAATCTTGGTAGTTATCCAGTGCAGCGCCTTGGTCAGTGCTTCAACACCGTATTTTAATAGCTTGCTGGAGTTGGTCAACTTCAGTAGCTTTGTTGTTTTTCAACCGACCAATTGCCTCCTCAATTTCCGGGGGGTCGAGATCTTGTCATCTTCTGCGCGTGTTCCTAGATTTATTACCGTGCCACTTTCGATCGCTGTAAGATTGCCGTTCAGGCGCTCGTCGAATTATTGCTTCCACCTTTCAATCACCTCACACTCTACTGAGAAAGTGAGAAGGTTGCCTTCTAGGTTTCTGCACATATCGGCTTGTGGTACGTAGCCATTGCGCGAGCTGTTCAACTTCTCATAGACTTTGCGTGTGTCGTTAGCACGGTACAGTGCTTCCATTTCTTCGCGGTCTCGATCTTCCATCTGGCGCTTTTTCCTTCGAAGAATAGAATTTTGTCTGTTTCGTGCCTGTCTACACCGTTCCACTCTCGTACAGTGTTGCAGCATTCTCACCCGTGCTGCATTCTTCTCCTCTACTAACTGCATGCATTCGCCATCAAACCAGTCATTTGTTCGATTCGGGGATGAAGTACTTAGTGTCACTATTGCAGTGCTACCAATGGCGGTTTGAAAATTCATCCACCAATCCTCTTCCGTTAGTAAGGCTGCTTCTGGCTGTTGCGCGTATTTTGGGCAACTCCGGTATCCCGTAGTAGCTCAACGTAAGTTCATGGCGTCCGAATTCCACGCGTGTTGAGCACCGTTAAGAGTTTTGAGCGCCTAATACTACGACTAGGTAGTTGTCCGAGTCTATATTCAGGTATCACTGGGAACGTTGATGATATCGGAGAAGAATTTCCGTCGATTAGAACATGGTCGATTTGAAAGTCTGTTCGTTTGTCAGGTGATCTCCAAGTGATTTTGTGGATGTTTTTACGGGGAAGAAGGTACTTCGGACTACAAAACCACGGGAGGCTGCAAAGTTCACGTCGTTATCGTTTGATACGGTATGTAAGCTGTTAGGCCTTATTATTGGTCTGTACATTGCCTCCCGTCCCAGCTCAGCGTTCATGTCGTGAATGACGACTTTAAGTCCCTCTGTGGGCAGCCATCATACGCTTGCTTTTATTGCGCGTAGAAAGGTTCTTTTTCGTCATTTGGTAGCCCTTCATGTGGGCAGTTTACGTTGATGATACTGTAGTGGAAGTATCGACACTTGACCCTCAGCTTGCACATTCTGATGTTGATTGGAAACCATCCAATGACGAGTTGACGCATTTTGCGTGGTACCACAGAGCCGGTGCTCGGCTATCGTAAAAAGTAGCCGCTCGATGTCCGCTTTTCCATACCTTCTGTCCTGTTCAGCAAAGCTTCAACGACTTCAAAGTTGCGTGGTTTTTTTTTTTGTTGGGGCGTAGAATCACAGCGTCCACTGAGTTGAACTTTTGTAATTAAAGTTCGTCGTAGATTATTCTATCGCAACCAGGGAAGCAGAGCGATTTGCAGTTCCATATTCCAAGTTTCTTATTGTAGCCCTTATTTCGTCACTTATGTATGTCTTTGCCGATTGTTTTGGTCTGACTTAACCTCTGTATTATTTGTAACACTTTATTTTTTAAATGCGGCTTGTTGAGCCTTCCCAATTCCCTGTCTCACCGAAAGACCATCGTACACAACACTGTTTACAGTCTCACGCTGGCACGAGGACGATGAAGAACAGACGCTGTTTTGAGCCAACCCTGACATGGAGAACAGACACTTAGATAGACTGCTCCCTTTGAAGAGGGCAGCCTCCTTCCACCCATCGGGATTGGTTACTCGATCTTTCCTATGGTCGGCACCTTCCAGTCGGCACCACCGGGATGTAGGGGTAGGAGTTACTGGACAAGAGGCAAAGGATCGCAGCATGATCTTTTTAATACCTGCAGGTAAGCGGAGTACCAATTGTATGCAGTACTCAATATTTTACCAACCAAGCGTCCTTTTTCATAAATTTTACATTATTGTTCGCCAACCACTGGAGAACCGACTTGGCGTAGTGGGTGGAAGCCAAATCCGGCCAGAAGAGAGGAGGAGCCTTATGCTTTCTTTACAGTGGTAGCAATCTTTTCTTCAAACAATCTTCCTCGTACACCTTGGCTTTAACAGTACTCTTCGTGAAGCGCTCGCGAATCTACCTTGGCGTATGTTTCGTCGTCATTCAGGATGCATCCGTCTTTGATCTCCAGAAACCGGCTATACAGTATTCGGGCTCCTGTTTTGGCCCGAGCTTGCTGCTTCATGGTCTTTTTCGGCACCTTTTGTATCGTGTACGTTTTCAGGGAGTTTTAATACGTTGAATCATCCCGATGCTGGTATTAAATTGCTTGGCCAAATCCCGTGTCTACGTCGATGGGGTTTTCCTTATGAACTCAACCACTTCCAAGTTCCAGCCGGGCTGGCTGGAACCCGGTTTCCTGCTGGATCGGGATAAATCTTCAACGGAATGGATCTCACCGAACAGTTCGATTAAAGTTTTGACATTGATGTGGTTCACTTTCACGCGTTTTGCAATTTGGTTGCACATGATAGTCATTTCCGAGCACCAAACTAGTCAATTGTAGAATTTTTATTGGCATGATAAAACATATTGCACTGCAAAACACACTTGACAAATTTAAGCCACTTTAGATCTATTAATGTTTAACCTTCCTTGTGCATTGGGGTCGTTTTTGACCAATCAACATCCCAAAAAAGCTCTTATGTCTAAACGGAATAAACTAGGACTCTAAAATTTTCTGACTTTTCCTAACTTTTGAAAACGAATATATTTAGGGTAGTAACAGCTTTCAGCGACCTCTAGAAATGCCGCTACAAAAAAAGTTACACATAGTGCATTCAGGGTCAAAAAGACCCAAGACTTTGCTTCGCTCCCAAATATTTATTTTGAGCCGATTTCTGATATGGTCTCAAATGAAATGTATAGTTTCTTAGAACGCCAAGCTGACCTGTTTTGTTTTTTGATTGGCCATTCTGGGCACATAGGTGCCAGAACCGGTAGCAGTATGCATCCGTAGTGGGCAATTTTGAAACCTCAAGTATTTGTACCGTTCGACGGTTCAAAATTCACGATTTTGAACACCGATCTTCAATAACGTCATGCCATAGATCAACCGGAGTATTTGGCCACATCCGGATACTCTGATACCGGTTCCGGTAGTGTCTAAAGTGGACAATTTTGAACCCCAAGTATTTGTACCGTTCGACGGCTCAAAATTCATGGTTATGAAGACTGATATCCAAAAACATCATATCATAGATCAACCAGGACATTTGGTCACATCCGGATACTCTGTAACTGAAACACAATCCTTTGGAGGCCATTTTCTCACCAACTAAAGATTGCTAACGCTAATCAAGATCATCAATAGGGAAAATTTTCACTTCCCAACGATGTTGGTTTGCGTGTTTGTCTTTCGGTTTGCGAGAAAATTGTGTCCAAAGATATGTTCTAAGGTACCTAACAGTTTCACTAACGTTGGTTAGCTTTCGGGTTTTCGTACCGGATTTGCAAATTGAAAAAAACATGGGGCTCTTATTTCAACTCGATAGAAAAAATAATACTGATAATACTTTTAAATTATGTTTTTTACAGTATTTACGTAATTAGATGTTTGTCATTAGTAGGTGGCATGATTTTGTTTTTTATTTTATTATAAGGATATTTTCCAAAAAACAATCGATTATCACGGTACATAGTCGGCTTAGGGTTGGTTTCTGGGATTTAATAGACGAATTCGAGTCGTGATCGGGTTTTGAAAAATAAAACATGTTGGGTTCAATTTTTCAAAACATAATACTCAAACATTTCTACTTTTTCATGTTGTTTTTAAAATAAGTATTGCAAACATTAGTGGTAACTTTGTAAAAAACTTTTACATATTACCAGCTTTATGAAAAATGTATTACTTTGATTATAAAATGGACAAGTTTTTTTTTTCTTTTTTCAGTTGAATTTCATCGTGAATGATGATTTTGATTTTAGATCTTCAGGTGACGAAGTGGTTGAGTCAGAACAAGAAAATAATGTTATCGAAAATACTTCGGATTCTAAAGATGAATCATCAACATGTGATGAAGAATATTTATCGTGGATTTTTAAAGATGGAACTCGGTGGGCTAAAAATATTGTCAGGGTGGATTCAAAAGTTGGACGGAAGCGGTCTTTCGAGATTTTGAAAAATCGTCCCGGAGTAACAAGCTATGCAACTGCTCGTATCAACAATGAAGTTGAAGCTTTTAAAGCTTGCAGTTTTGGGTTTTCTATCATCCATTTTCAAGTCCAACAAGGAGCCAGTTGAGACATTATGGCACGAGATGCTTGGACGGCCGATCTTTCGGGCAACAATGTCAGCTCGGAGATTTAGATATATTTTGCAATGAGTCCGAACTGATAACAGTACGATCTACTGAAAAGGTAATCGGTATACGAAAGTTTTGGGATCACTGGAATCATCAACAAGCACTACTTTTACACCTCACGAGGTCGTTACAAATGACGAGCAGCTTGTTGCATACCGTGGAAGGGTTTTTTTTGTAGGCAATACATGCCGAATAAAGTCGCGAAGTATGGGATCAATTTTTTTAATTCTTTCTACAGTGTTACCGGATATGTACTCCATTTGCAAATTTACATGGGCAAACGAGCAGACGGTAAAAAAGAATTAAACTAGGGACAAAGAGTTACCGAGGATCTATTGCTAAACCGAGTTCACCTCTTTACCATTGCCTAAGAGCCTCTTGAAAAAGAACATTGGTGTGGTCGGAGCGCTCCGGAAAAACAAAACGCCACCCCTTCCCTACACTGCTGGTTACCATGGGTAGGCAAATACAGTCATCTCTCTTCGCTCATACGCAAGATATCACCTTGTTCTCCTACATACCAAAAAAAGGGGAAAAACGTGATTCTTCTATGTACCTCCCACCATGACCAGGCCGTTGACTCTACAGAGAAGAAAAAGCCAGATATCATTAACTTCTACAATCGGCACAAAGGTGCGGTTGATACCGTTGATCGCCACATTGCCTCATATTCCGTGAAACGCGCAACGAAAAATTTGAAAAATGTAGTCGTGTGCAATGGTATCGATCTATCACTGAATAATGCGTTTGTTGTGTACGATAAGATTTTCAGAGATTGGACTAACGCTTTGAACCGGAAACGGTTGTTTCTGAAACGCTTGGTAACAACGCTGGTATCCCAACAGATAGCACGACGTGAAACGATCCCAAGAGCTGCCTTTTCTGCTCAAATCGTAATCGTGCCTCAAGAGCAGACATTGGAACTTCAATTGTTGCTCATCCACCTATCCAGCCTGATAAAAGAAATATGAATCCAACAAAGAAGAGAGGACGGTGCTCTTTTTGCGAAGGTTCCGACAATAAGCATTCAACACTGTGCTGCCAATGCGGTAATTGTACATGTAAAATTCATACCGCAACATTTTGTCCATCGTGTAGAATTTTAAAACCGTAAACACCTGTCAATTTGACCACCGTATGACTTTTATTAACTCGCATCAACCCTAAAATGTACAATAAATAGGTTAAACATCAATTATCAAGGGTATCAATTAGTTTTTTACTTCAAAAACAAAAGGAAAACGGACTCTTAGTTTATGTATGTAGTATACAAATTAGTGGGTACAAGAGAAGTCTAAATTGGGTCCATTCCGGGTTTTAATCCATGACATGATGGATATCTCCGGGCATACAGATGGCATGACGTTTTCATCAAGGTGACAACCATTATAATCATGAATTTTGAACCATCGATCGGTAAAAAAAATGAGTTCCAAAACTGTCCTCTTTGGGCCCTACCGGATTCGGTTCCAGAGTATCCAGATGTGGCCAAATTTTGGGATATCAGTATTAAAAACCATGAATTTTGAGCCGTCTAACGGTACAACTATTTGAGGTTTCAAAATTGTCCTCTTTGGGCCCTACCGGATTCGGTTCCAGAGTATCCGGATGTGGCCAAATTCGCTGGTAGATCATTGGCACGATGTTTACGGATATCAGTATTCAAAACCATAAATTTTGAACCGTCGAACGGTACAAATACTTGGGGTTCAAAATTGTCCTCTTTGGGTCCTACCGGATTCGGTTCTAGAGTATCCGGATGTGGCCAAATTCGCTGGTAGATCATTGGCACGATGTTTACGGATATCAGTATTCAAAATCATGAATTTTGAGCCATCGAACGGTACAACTATTTGAGGTTTCAAAATTGTCCTCTTTGGGCCCTACCGGATTCGGTTGCAGAGTTTACGGATGTGGCCAAATTCGCTGGTAGATCATTGGCACGATGTTGACGGATATCAGTATTCAAAATCATGAATTTTGAGCCATCGAACGGTACAACTATTTGAGGTTTCAAAATTGTCCTCTTTGGGCCCTACCGGATTCGGTTCCAGAGTATCCGGATGTGGCCAAATTCGCTGGTAGATCATTGGCACGATGTTTACGGATATCAGTATTCAAAATCATAAATTTTGAACCGTCGAACGGTACAAATACTTGGGGTTCAAAATTGTCCTCTTTGGGTCATACCGGATTCGGTTCTAGAGTATCCGGATGTGGCCAAATTCGCTGGTAGATTATTGGCACGATGTTTACGGATATCAGTATTCAATATCATGAATTTTGAGCCGTCGAACGGTACAACTATTTGAGGTTTCAAAATTGTCCTCTTTGGGCCCTACCGGATTCGGTTCCAGAGTATCCGGATGTGGCCAAATTCGCTGGTAGATCATTGGCACGATGTTTACGGATATCAGTATTCAAAATCATGAATTTTGAGCCATCGAACGGTACAACTATTTGAGGTTTCAAAATTGTCCTCTTTGGAGCCCTACCGGATTCGGTTCCAGAGTATCCGGATGTCGCCAAATTCGCTGGTAGATCATTGGCACGATGTTTACGTATATCAGTATTCAAAATCATGAATTTTGAGCCGTCGAACAGTACAACTATTTGAGGTTTCAAAATTGTCCTCTTTGGGCCCTACCGGATTCGGTTCCAGAGTATCCGGATGTGGCCAAATTCGCTGGTAGGTCAATGGCACGATGGTTTCAGATATCAGTATTCAAAACCATAAATTTTAAACCGTCGAATGGTACAAATACTTGGGGTTCAAAATTGTCCTCTTTGGGCCTTACCGGATTCGGTTCCAGAGTATCCGGATGTGACCAAATGTCCTGGTTGATCTATGTTATGATGTTTTTGGGTATCAGTCTTCAAAACCATGAATTTTGAACCGTCGAACGGTACAAATAGTTGAGTTTAAAAATTGTCCACTTTGGACACTACCGGAACCGGTATCAGAGTATCCGGATGTGGCCAAATACTCCGGTTGATCTATGGCATGATGTTTTTGAAGATCGGTGTTCAAAATCGTGAATTTTGAACCGTCGAACGGTACAAATACTTGAGGTTTCAAAATTGCCCACTACGGATACATACTGCTACCGGTTCTGGGTACCTATGTGCCCAGAATGGCCAATCAAAAAACCAAACAGGTCAGCTTGGCGTTCTAAGAATCTATATATTTTATTTGAGACCAAGATATCAAAAATCGGCTCAAAAATAAATATTTGGGAGCGAAGCAAAATCTTGGGTCTTTTTTGACCCTGAATGCACTATGTGTAACTTTTTCCTAATGCATTAGGAAGGTTAAACTGCTTGTTAATTCGTTTTCAATGGACTGTTTAGCAGACCAGACTATCAGACTAACGCGCGAAGCAGTGAAGATTTGGTTGAAAATAAATACGCCCAAAACGAAGTACGTGCAGGTTTTCAGGACCGAGCACCCTACTTGGTAGGAGTGTAACAATTGATGATGATGAGTTCGAGTTAGTCGATGAATTTGTCTATCTCGGCTCACAGGTTATAACGGACAACGAAAACAGC
The DNA here is from genome assembly GCA_034211315.2 of Aedes japonicus. NCBI lineage: Eukaryota > Metazoa > Arthropoda > Insecta > Diptera > Culicidae > Aedes > Aedes japonicus. Next base: position 5,156 of record JASCZW010013427.1, on the reverse strand, counting down.
AACGCTGGTTCAACGTCTTATTAGGACCGCACCCGCGTCACGATATTTCTCCATAAAACTCGGTTGAGGGCTGCTAATCTCCAGTTCCTCCAATGTCCCGCACTTCCAAGGTCTTGCTCCATTTGGCTTAACCACCTAGCTCTCTGCGCAGTTGCTATCCAACGTAACCAATGACCCGAGGTACACAAACCCACCCAAACAACACAGCTTGTATGAAACATGTTGAAAATACTGTTGAATGACAAAAACAGGTTATACATTAAGGTGCATAATACTTTATTTCATTCTTTGATATGACGAAAAAAGCGCAAAAAGTTAAGCCTTGTAAAACATAAAATGGAAAAAAAATCCTCATACAAAAATATAACATCGCCAAGAGTGGGATTTGTACACTAGCCCTTGGCGTGATAGGTTTGTAGCTTCTTTGCTAAGCTAACGCAGATTACACTCTGATTGTTATTTTTTGTATTCTTCCCAGCGCGTAAGTAACGATCTTTGATGAAGTATGCAGCAGCAGATAATTTCTCATCTCCATGCGAAGCGCTAGGAGTGGGACAGTAATTTTATTGCTAGAACAAATAGAAATGAAGCGAAAGTGTATTGATAGATCCGTATAGGGAACGGCAGGCTTTGAAAATTGAAAGATGTAAGTTTGAAAACGAGCGGAGGGCATTTGAAACGGTAGTATCCGACCAGGCACATAACCCTTTATCATACTACCCATGCCCCATGCCTATCCTGCATTTTTACTCATCTCGTCATCTTTGAATTAAGAATTTTGAGGAGAAAATTCCTAAAAGTGTGTGATACTGGTTCCCACCAGTATAGATTAATGGGTTCCCCCATTATGGAATTCACATACTATAATTTTGAGTACTGCTATATCCAAGCCTATTCACTCAATTTTCAATACTTCTATTCAATTTTCACAACCTGACGTACATTGACGGAACTATCAACCCTTTCTCTTCGAATCTTTCATTTCTAGCAAACATTAACTTGGGGCTAAATGGTGATGAGCGTACCTCTCCTTCTACATCATAATCGTTACTCCACCTACGAAGAATAAATAACAATTATAATATGAGTAGGTTTTATTTCGATGAATTTATTTACTTTATTTACATTAATTTCAGAGAGAAAATACATGCTATATATATATTCCTACATGAACGAATACTTAATGTAGCTTGTCGAAAATAAATCGCAAATCAATTCACAAGATTATGGCCATTTTTATAATAACCGATACTGGAAAGCTCATGATAAAATAAAAACTACTGTAATAAAGATTAGACTCGGAAAACATGCGACACCTTGTTTTGGGTGTAACTTTTTATCGCGTGGGTAAAAATTAATAAAATTTTGGGTAATACTAATTTAGAGTGCATGCAAAGTTTTATCGCGATCTGTCAAGTAGTTTTTAAGACGCATTCGAAACAAGAAGAGCAACGCCAGCAAATCTTGGGCGCGGTGATCGATAATCCTGGTCAGTCGCACAGATGGATCAGCAAAATCCACCATTCCTCCGTGTCCCGCGTTGTGAAGATGTTCCAGGAGACGAAGACCATCGAGCGACAGCACTGGAAGCGGCCGAAAACGGAAAACGGAATACCCAGAGAAGGTGCGGAAGAAAAAGGCAGTACTTTAAGAATAACCCGAAGACGTGGCCAAAAAGGTCACTTCGTCGAAGTGGTTCGTCCAGCAGACCATGAACTGGGCTCGTGTTTAAGGTCGGAAGGCGCCAAACCGGACTGACAAGCAAAACACGGTGGCCAAATTACGTGCGCGGAAGCTTTACCGCGAGTGGCTGGTCAAGCCAGACTGGCTCGTCATGGACGACGAGACATATATCAAGGCGGACACCAAACAAATCCCCGGCCTCGAGTTTTTTGTCGGTGCGTCCCGCATGGTAGGTTCCGGAGAAGTTCCGGAAGAGAAAGGTTGACAAATTCACGAAGAAGTACCTGTTGTGGCAGACGATCTGCGAGTGCGGACGGTACAGCAAGCCGTTCGTTGCAACCGGTACCATAAACGGGCAGATTTATCGAGAGGAATGCTTGCAGAAGCGCTTGCTGCCCTTCCTCCGCTCTCACCTTGCGTTCTGGCCAGATCTCGCTTCGTGCCATTACGCCAAGCCTCTAATGAATTGGTGCGAAGCGAAGGGCGTTAATGTAGTCCCGAAGGAGGCGAACCCGCCAAATACACCAGAACTTCGTCCGATCGAAAAGTTTTGGGCGATAATGAAGAAGAAGTTAAAGAAAAGCGAAAAACATTCAAAACTGATGAAGCTTTGAAGAAAAACTGGGAGAAATTGTGTAAGGAAGATGGACTTAGGGCGTTAATGTAGTCCCGAAGGAGGCGAACCCGCCAAATACACCAGAACTTCGTCCGATCGAAAGAGTTTTGGGCGATAATGAAGAAGAAGTTAAAGAAAAGCGAAAAAACTTTCAAAACTGATGAAGCTTTTGAAGAAAAACTGGGAGAAATTGTGTAAGGAAGATGGACAAAGCCTCGCCCAAGATTTCATGAGCAGTGTTAAGAGAAATGTACGAGCATTCAGCTTGGGGAGGAAATTCAATAAATAAAGTTTAGCAAAAACATAGCGAAAAAATAAAGTTATTTAATCCCTGAGAATTTGAGAAGCATCCGATTTAAAATGAATTATTAGTGATCATTTTTGTGTGTCTCATTTTTTCCGAGTCAAGTCTTTACTTCAATACCTTTTTTTCTTTTATTAATGTTTCCTTATTCTCTGATCTTTATATACAAATAGCACTGCAATTCGATGTGAGGCCATCTGATTTCAAAAATATGCGTCTGTTAAAAATTGACTAAAAAATTATCATATGGTTTTCTCTTCATCCTACCCCTCTCTTAACGTGGGGGAGACACCTTCTCCCTTCTATATAACCATGTGGTTTCTGGATATTGGCAACGATACACATCAGAACAAACAGTGCAATGCATTGTTAACCGGAAAAAGAAATCCACAAAAGAACGCTTTTCAACCAATCACTCCCTTCCCGTTACCATTTTATGACAGCGCATGGCGTGTAGATAGGAATCTTAAACCAATAATAAAATGCCATCGACCAAAATTGAACAAAATAACTCGGTGAAACCTCAGCAAATGGAAGCTCATTTACGTATGGATCGGCACATTGCAGTCAAAGCCGAGTGCCTTCTCCGCTGAGTGAATGTGGCAAGCGGTCGTCTTCGTAGTCGTCGTCGTCGTCGTCGTCGTCCTCGGATTTCACTGCTACTGGTGAAATATGACCCCGATTTTATAGGACGTAAGGTTCTTAGCCTTCCTTCCCCATTCAGCGAACACGATGTGCTGGCGTAAATATTATCCATACGAAACAACCAACAACGGTGACGACGACGATGACGACGACGACGACGAGGACGGATGGGGCAATGAGATACGGTATATCAATTTTGTTGACGCTTGCAAATGCCTGTACGGTAAACGACCCGTGCGGCCAAGCTATCGACCATAACATGTGATTCGTCTAGAAGATTGTGTTATTCCTGTATTGTGGAAGGAGTTATTGCGACGTGATTCCTGGTGATTGAACCACTGCATAACGCAATCCAATTGTTCCATTATGCGTTTCGAAAGAAGGGAAAAGGTTTTGGTTCCGGAGTGAACAGGCTAGTAATGAATTGCTAGTGGTAATTAATGAAAATTTGGACAAACGAATATGCAGTAATGTCAAGAACTTTTAAACTTCCGATGAATTTCTTTGGAGTTTTCGATTCATCTAGCTGATTAGGCAACACTTGTGGTCCAATTTACCATTGCCTGAAAACTTCATCAAGTTAAAATAATCGAAGCAGGCCTCACTGCTCTTAAACAAAGCAAACATCTTCAAAACTTTCGTACAATGGCGAATTCTCAACAGTCATGTGAAACTAAATCGATTTAAATCCTACCAATGTCGCCATCTCGTCGAAAGAATCATTTATATCACCAGAATAAGACAGAATAAGGATAAATTCGGATGTTCTATAAGTCAACCAGAACCGTAAAGTTTTATTGTTCTTTATTATTGAAACTAATCTCAACCTTGCGCTCCTCGGTGCTGGCGCTGATTTGCAAACTAGAAGACTACCTCCGCCGTTCCATGTATCGAGGAAGCCAAAAGATTTATCTATCTGAAGCTAAAAGCTCTTCCTTCGGCAACCGCACAGAAACTTGAAACCACAAAGCAAGTACCAAAACGCAAATGCCTGGCTGAAAATGTTAATCATAGCTTCTGCCCGAGGCAACATGACAGGAGCACCATGCAATATCTACCTACACACCATAGCCAAGTTGGCAACAAAGTACCCCGGCAGACTTTCGACTTTCACCGGCAGGTGTTCTCTGGGAAGAGCATACAAAGTGAAATCAACACTAATTCTACGTAATCCGATTTTTCATTTTAGAAAGGAGGAAAAAAAAGTACGAAAAACAATATGAATACTAAAGGGGTTTGTTTCGTGTGTCGTATTACTGTACTGCAATCTCGGCTGTGAAAAGGCCACGATGAATTTTGCTGTCGTTTGAGGTAAGAGGACAGCGAACAAACATAAGAGAGAGAGATAGGATACTCAAGAGTGTGTTGTGGGCTGTGCGAAAAACTTTAAGTGATTGAGACGACATTTTCAAATGAGCAAAGCAGATAAATCCATCCCAATTTCGAAAAGTTTGTTTGGCTTATGTGTACAAGCAGACAGACGCATGTGAAGCAGTAAATGGCAATTTATTTGGTAAGGGAGGAAATCAGATGCACCGTGTTATGGCAAAAAACAAAAATCTTGTCTTTGTTTGGTGTATCACGTTTGACACATCTATATATTTATTGAGGTGGAAAGAATACCTATGTAACTATAATTTTTTATGAAACTTTTTTGTTAAAGGCTTACTAGCAGCAACATTTACACTCATAAGGTTGCGAAAGCTGGGAGGAGTTCTATTGGGCACCAGTAGTTTCATCAAAATCAATGGAGTTATGATTTGAGTATTGAATATCAATTACTAACAATTGTACTCATTGTAATACCTCAATAGCAATTTATCTTAAGTACACAGATAAAAAGAAACATTGAATTTTCTGCGTTTTCTAATCCACATGGAGAGACTGCTAGATTTGGCAGAAATTTGG
>JASCZW010013426.1:0-25646 GCA_034211315.2 Aedes japonicus | reverse complement strand
GACGTTGAGCTGAACGATGATGATAATGCTGACGATGATGATGATGATAATACTGGTCGGTGGTGGTTAGCAGATGATTGACTACACGCCACACACGATGGACTGCTGGTGTGCGTGCCGTATAGATGCGGAGCAATATGGTTTTTAGATCGTGGCAATATTGCTAATGCAATTAATGACGTTGTTGCACTGCTTAACACTCAACGTTTTCTTCTTCAGAAAACCAAGACTCGATCTCACTCGCGATTCAGAAAAAAAAAGTAAATCTGAAGACTTGAAACAACTTGTGAAAAGCTTCCAAAGCAACGAGGAGCTGACCGAACGAACTGCGCCGTTCGCTTGTTCACTTGGCAATGATGATGAAACTTATGTGCTGGATGATTTGATGCATCTTCCCGGAATGTCTTATTATACTGCCATGCAACGGAACGGCGTGGATGGTCATTTGAGGACGAAGAATGGGCCAAGTTTCCCAAAAAAAATATTAGTTTGGCAGGCAATAGGCAATAGGAAATATACCGTGAGTAATGTCTAAAGAAGCGCAGCCATGACGCTTCCTCGCTATTCTGGCCTTATTTAGCATCTTGTCACTACGCCAGAGATATTTTGTAATGGTATAAAGCGAATGGAGTCCATGTTGTACCGAAAGAGGCGAATCCACCGGTATCGGGCTCGCGTGAAGAGAGAACTCTCTCAATATAAACAACAAGCTACAATCATAGGAAAATTTCGAAAATCTTGGACAAAAGCAGCTAAATCGGCTACAGAGAAATCTGTAGAGATCCTAATGGCTGGGGTAAACTCAAAAGTTTGCAGATTCTTCATCCAGCCTAACTTAGTAACTGTAATAAGCTTAAGGGTGATTAAAAATGCCCAATAAAATAAAACAACGCATCTTGGATTGAACTAACAGAAAATTTGTTTTATTCCAAATGTAATAAGGCTTGCTTCATTTAGAATTGAAACAAACTTTTGCTCATATTGTGGCGCTCCTGGTGGACGGATTTGAAAGTTGGCGCCCACGTGTCGGGAATTTTGTCAGCTCCACGTATGTATTTTTGACATTCCGCAAATCGACTGTACTTTGTAAACAATCAACATGGAAGCCGAAAGAAGGGAAAAAATTGTGCACAGTTATTTGGAAAATCCATTGTGGTCTGCATCTAGGCTAGCTAAACAGCTGAAATTGCCCAGAAATACCGTATGGCGCGTTATCAAACGGTATAAGGAAACATTGACGACGATTCGGAAGCCTCAAGCCAATCGTCGGAGTGGAACTGTCGACCGGAAACTGCGTAGTAAGATTTTGAAGACGATTAAGAGGAATCCTAATCTGTCGGACCGTGATTTGGCCAGAAAATTCGGTGCTACCCATAGAACCGTGAGGAGAACTCGACACCGGGAAGGAATCGAGTCGTATCGAGATAGCAAACAGCCAAATCGGACCATAAAACAGAATAGTGTGGCCAAAATCCGTGCTCGGAAGCTATACGACCAGGTGCTGACCAAGTTCGACGGTGTCTTCTGATGGACGATGAAACCTATGTCAAGGCTGACTTCGGGCAAATCCCAGGTCGAAAATTTTACTTGGCAACGGCTCGGGGGATGTGCCAGCCAAATTTAAATTTGTTTTTGCCGACAAATTTGCACGAAAATTCATGATTTGGCAGGGCATTTGCAGCTGTGGCAAAAACGAAAGTTTTCGTTACTAAACATCAAGAACAGCATCGAGTTCCGCCTCGGAGACTATACCAAACAAGATTGTCAAGAATGAGGAGACTCAAGGCAAAGGGAAAGGTTGTCAAAGACATCAATCAGATGAAGACCTGGTGGAATAAGATAGCTAAAACGATGGACGAAGAAGGTGTGCGCCGCCTAATGAGCCGTGTTACGAGGAAAATTCGAGAATTCTTCGAAACCGTGACGAATAATTTTATCCGTATTTTTTCTTAAAAGTATTAAGAAAACGCTACATTTGTATGAAAAAAGATCTTGAATTCAATAATAAATAATTGAAATACAGGCAATTGTTTTTGTTCCAATTCTTTCTGAAGCAAGCTTTATGTCCCAGTTTTGTCGCGAACAAGCCTTATTCCAAACATGGAAACCATATTTCTTCCTAATACTTCCCGGTTAGTAATTAGTGCCGTAAATGTTAGTGGATTTCAAAGTTCAAACTGCCTTTTTCACAACGCTGTAGCATTTCCTTCCGGCATTTTTCATAAATTACACATTTGACCTAGTCTTTTCCCGAATGAGTCATTTTCCTCCATCCAAGCAGTTTCTCCCAGCGAATGAAGTTCGCTTCTGGTCCATTGCCATAAATTCGACATGTTCCAAGTTTTCCAATTCAAATATTCATCGATCCGTTTTACGTCCGATGCCAAGCTTCCCAAGCATTGCTCGAGGCTTTTCCGACCATTTTCGGGTATGAATTTTTCACCGATATGTATTTGCATGGCATGTCGAGCTTCTATGAACTACAACCACACAGAATGCATTCCACTGCCAAAGTTGAAGCTTGGAATGCATCGTGAATAATTTATCATCCGGTTACAATTGACTCTCACACAAGATTCCAATATCACCTTTATCCAATATCATCATCATCATCATCATCAGCACCATCACATCACAGTCACCGTCAACACGTAGAGTACTGATGTGGAATATTCATTTCACCGTACCTACACAAGTACACCGCACCAGTTGGGGTTGGTCGTTTTTCGGGGTTGGTGACACGTCCGTACACGGATTTGCACTTAAGTCCTTCGATCGCTCATGAGAAGTTGATGTGTGTCATTCCAGGAGCTCGTCAAAGTTGAATTGGCATTTATCGGGTAAAATGATATTTGCTTGTCGGAATTGATTTCCCTCCATTTGGGGGCGGGGATGCGGGGGAAATCTTTATGATTAGACGAAAGGATAACGCTGTCAAAGCTTCTACCCCATTCCCCAATGAAACGCTTCCAACCCGCACCGCCAAACATTAACAGCTCTTGTAACATGCAAATTTCAACCACTCACTAGACAAGCATCCCGCAAATTCCCAACCAAATTTTGTGCGCGCAAATATTTGCCAGGAAAACATTTTTTTCAGCCCTTGCCTGACTGTCAGCGGAGTATCAGAATTGCTCGCTAGATCCATGAAACGTATGGTAACAAAAAAAACACAAAAAGCGCTCAAAACCAACAGGATATAAATCAATTTGCAATTTTTCATCTGGGTGTCTTCTGGATGGCTGACTGACCGGGACTGCTACATGCATGTGAACACGTTTCTGCACTGCTGTAATGAAAATTGATATGTTCGGTTGGGAGGATGAATGGTGTTTACAAACCCGTTTTGTTTAAGCAGTAAAAACTGTAGTTTCGGAGAGGGCAAAACGATCTCCACGAGAGACGAGGTAAATATTGGGTTATATTACATGATGGAAAATAGGGGGTAAAATGGTAGATGTTAACATCGGAATAGGTTAAACTAGCCTGTTTCAGACATTGGCTATCGGTATATGTGCCCCAGTCAATGTGTGAGTCTATAGGGTGTAATCGATTTAAGTCAACCAATGCCAAAGATCACGTTCTGAATCCGTGATCCTGGGAAAAATATTCATCTTTACTACCTTTAAGTAACCCACGTAGCACAGTTGTTGCAAATCTGATAAAGTAACCGATTGTAGCTGTAATTGTTGACCGATGTATGTTGCTTCAATCTAAACATATTGAATACAGCATCGTAATTCCATGTGAAATTTGTCGGGAAACTTCGTGTGTGTTTAAAATATAAGCTTTTTGGGAATGTTTTTTTTTAATGTTTCTTCATTTTGGTAGTATTGGTAATTGAGAAACCAATGTTTAGGTGAGTAATCTGACGGAGCGTTTGGCCAATAATACTTATCCAACTTGTCGTAAAGCTTAGCGTTAGCTTACTGGGCGGTGAATAAGGTAAGTGAACACAAAAGCAAGCGCAGAAAGAAAGAAAATGAGAGAGAGAGAGAGAGAGAGAGAGATATCTTTATCGCTTTATCTCTCTTTATTCACACCCTAAGTATTTGAGAATACCCGTCCGATTCTTACACAACAAGATACAACTATGGAAGGCTTGTTCTGGAATTAAAAACAAAAAATTTCTAAAACCTTCAATTTTACCCATGATTTAAAATTAAACCACAATTTTGAAGTCAATTACACGCACAAATAGGAATCACGTCAAAACCTAACATCACTTTACCGAGTTTATTTACATTATATACTAAACATGTACTTTATTGCAGCAACCCTCTCACCCACACTGAAAATTAAATTTCGTTATTATTACGGAATCTGAGATGGGGCTAACAAATCTATTCGTTGTTTTCGGCAACGGAGTTGATTTATAGTTTTTAAGAAGCTACCTTCGTAATTATTGACACATACGCAACTGTTAAACGCACGAAGCATTTGTTTACACTGAAGGAACATTCGTTCATTGTACGAAAACAATACAAAGTGCTATGAATACTTTGCTATCAATAAATATGAAAAGTCTCTCTGGTGTTCGCATTATTGACTGACAGATCTTCTATATCGACTCAATATGTAATTGAAAAAAAAAGGTCAAACCACGAGGAGTTGTTCACCTTTTTTTTTAAACTATTTCAGACATGGGATACGATCCTTTATATTTGGAAAGAGCTTTTATTGAATCCGTGGTGATCTCAATAGGCAATGGTGACCCATGAAAGTTACTTGATTAATGTGTATGAACTTGAAAATGTCGAAAGTGCTTGAATATTTTTTAAGGATAAATCAATGATTCCAGCCAACTCCAGCAGCAATACCCCAGGTACGATTGAAAAGAAGCAGCGATTGGTTGGTCCTTATGGAATCCATTTTGTGCATTGTACAAAAAGTTGTAATGATAGCATTTCACCATGACAAGCATTAACAAAGCTTCATCCAATTTACGAGACATTCGTTCTATTTACAAAATCCATGTTCACGAAACGAGTGAAAGCTTATTTACATAGATACATTTTCAGTGCATATATTGGCAAATCAAAACAATAGAAGCACATTTTTTTACTCACCGTGCTCACACCGTTTCAATAGAATATATTCTTAATGGTTCTCCAAATAATATGTGGTTAGCTTAAAACAAATAAACTTTTTGGTTGTTGGTAGTTTGTAGCTAATGGTGTGCATCCCCTTAACTTACCTTTAATATAATTATTTTAGCTGATATTATCAAAACATGAAAATCATCCATTACTTTTCAAACCGACACAAGTCGCAAATGTAAGCAAAATGTGATTTTTGTGCTAACTGTTGCTTAGTACTTGCATTCTTAAAACACGAGTAATTAGCAAATAATTTCGAAAATTGATGACTAATGACGAAAAGACATGCATATGCGTTCGATCTGCTATTCCTCAAAATTTTGAAAATAATTCAATGAGGTGTTCCTGTCCAAATTTGGTCGACTTAAACTTGACGCATTTTCTTTCATCGTGCATTAAAAAACTTTGCACACCCCTCATTTTGAAGATGTGTGCGTGTAGCATCATGCCTCTATTTTGATTTTGAGATTAACACTTCAGTTATCAAAATGTCGTCGATGGAAGAGAAGCAACCCGAGAAGAGTTTGAGATCAAATTGAAAACTCAACATGATGTTGTGAAATTGCTGATAATGCTTACTCAGGTTGCTGTCGTTTTGGTCTTTTTAACGGTTAAAAAATCAAAATTGATATCAAAAATTTATTTATTAGACAATTGCGAAGGGAAATCAAATTTTGATTTTAATTTGATGTTGATTTCAAAATAAGGTTTCGAATTGCTATCTCTATGATGTTAGACTTTACTCGGGAACGCATCAAAACTTTGCACGTGCATGGCGAAAATCCAAACTACTCTCACGCCAAGTTGGTGAAATTTTTGAATATGGTTAACGTATTAAAAGTGTTCGGTGAACGATTGTTGACAGACAGGAAAGCTGGATCGTGAAGAAATGGAAAGCTGGAGGCCACAGCGACGACAAAAAGAGTTGCCCGCTGTTTCTAGCGGAACCCCAAGCTATCCGTCCAAGATGTCACAAAGAAGCTGGGAGTGGCGCCTGCAACCGTGAGTAGAGCTATAAAACGAGCCGGACTGTCGATTTACAAGAAAGTGGTGACTCCAACTCACGACGATAAACAAAACACGTCGGCCGAAGCACGACCGACGAAATTTGATTGCGTGGTACAGGACGATGAAACTTACGTCAAGGCAGACTTCAAACAGCTTCCTGGACAGGAATTTTATACGGCAACCAGACGAGGTGGTAGATATTTTCAAGCACATAAAACTGTCCATGCTCGTGAAGAAATATCTGGTGTGGCAGGCCATCTGTACTTGTGGTACAGAAATTTATCTGAGCGAGTGCCTACAAAAACGTCTACTGCCTATCCCGAAGCGACAGTTCCGTTCTATTAGGCTGGATTTGGCATCTTGCTATTACGGAAAAAGGGCCATGGAGTGGTATGCTGACAATAACGTTCAAGTGGTGCCCAAGGACAAAAACCCTCCCAACACGCCAGAACTCCGCCCAATCGAACAATATTGGGCCAGCGTCAAGCAGAACCTTAAGAAGACTCAAAAAGCTGTTGTGAGCGAGAAACAGTTCCAGGCAAACTGGCGTTTTGCGGCAAATAAAGTGGACAAGGAGACTGTACAAAATCTTATGGCAGGTGTCAAACGAAAGACCCGGCAATTCGCATTCGGTAAAAAGGAAGCTTATTTAGCTGAATATTTCTCCTGTATTGTGTATTAGCGGAACTTGAAAAAGATAAAGAATTTGACCTATTAATAAAAACTTTGATCGACACACACACATTACTGTTTGACCCCATTTTGATCGGAACACCCTTTATAAATGCAATGCAATGTGACACTAATACAATCGAGTTACGGACTGGAGCTTGAACCCCGTTTCTAGCAGATTTATTTTTATTCAGCAAACCGAAAAGGTTGTCACTGATCTATGAGGAGAGATACACAAATTACACTCTAATGGGAATGGGGTTTGAAGTTTTTCACCAAGCAAGGTGTAAAACCACGAAATGAAAACGGGGCGGAACGGTGAAAGGGGCTCGTAGACTTATATTTTTCCTCAATGTTGCGTGATATATGACTCTTAAAGTGTTGCGCATTGTGTTGAGGCTTCTGTTATTTTGCTTTCTTTATCAACCTCTTATTTGACAAAACACAAGTGGACGATAAGTGCTCTTTTCGTTCCATGATGACTTTTCTGAAACTGTTCATACCATCCGTTCAACTGTTCATACCATAAGACTGGCTGAAAAACATATAGTAAACCGACTAACTTGTTTATGTTTCGTCAATCTAGAAAGAAGGTGATGCACAACACTTCATATATTCCGGATGTTCTGTAGGACCGTGCAGTGGTCAGTCAAAATCCCAAACGGGTTACTATAGTGAATTTGTTCTAACATTACATGTAAATTTATTTGAAAATAAAAACTTGAATTTATCCACCTGTCGTGAGATCTGCCCTTTTTAACATTTCCCTGGAAGTACTACTAATAAGATTCTAGATGTTGCTATTGTCGTCTTGGAAACGTGGTATCATCACCATTGCACTTATTTTTGAGTCTTCATGTTATTCGATGTGTCTTATGATGGTTTTTGATCCAAATCCAAATGCGGTCTTCCCGGGAGTAAAAGGAATATCATCCTGGGTGTGGCCAATGTGGTTCTGGAATTTGATACCATCACCATTGGGCTTATTTTTGAATTATCATGTAATTTTATGTGTCGCATAATGGGTTTTGATCTAAGTCAGAAATTGGACAATTATCTGGGTATTTCCGAAACCAGAAAACCGATTCCAATAAAATTCAAAAGCGACATATGGAACTACAGTACTTATTTGGGGGTGGTGCATTAGTTGTTTCCTAAACTGAGTAGAAAATGCGTTACACACATACACTACACACACAGACATGAATTTAGTTCGAGCTGAGTTCATTGTATACAACACTCGGCCCTCCAGGCCTAGGATCAAAAGTCGGGTTCCAAGATATATTTATATATACTTCTTTCTAAGGAGGTTAAAACTGTGGTAATATCCCTACAAACATCAGTGTCGAATAATTGCTTGTTCAAACAAATTTTGAGAAGTTATTCAGCTTTCAAGAGGAGGATGATGATGATGATGATGGGCCCGCCACTTACCCCTACAATGGTTTGAGCTAGACGATTTATCTTTAAGATAATTTGTTTAAAAAACAATTCAACCAGTAATGCAAAACTACTTATAGTGGTATTTTCTAGCACAATTTGAGCAAGCAGTAGGGATATCACTCGGCAGTATAAAACAATTGTTTTGCACAAACAATTACTCAGTATTGATGATATGAGATTTATGTGTTTACCAATTTTACTGGTTTTCCACACATTCCAGGATTCTGGCCTCCCGGAATCGTATTTACGCAAGTTTGTGCAAGATGAAACCCAGGTTTATGGAAATATGGTGAACAAATCTTCAAAATGAGGCTATTGTGGTGTATATGCACGTGTGTGCTCACATTTGAAAACTTAGTTAAAGGTGATTGCAGCTACAAAATTGAAACAATATTTCTATATTATTCCCTTACAAAAAAACCGCCAAAGGCATATGTATAATCTGAAATAATCTGGCGTGAGAACAGAATGTAATTAACAGTCTGAGTTTGGGGAGACTACATTATCGGATTTTCAAATTCCATTGTCGAATCCGTCCTCAAAAAATGTCCCCCTTTAAACCGTGAAAGAATGGCCCAAATCTTACTGAAAGTACACCGTGTTCAATATATGCTCATACACAATAAAACTCTATTTATTTCAAATTGATAATTCAGATTTGATTGATAACTTTACCCATTATATTGACATATAATACTGATAAACTACAGCATATGTTTTGGAATGATACCGCCTTTAACCTTCTTGACCATACATTAATTGTTATGTTATGAATTCTCCGTGCGTGGAGTGACGATTATGATTTAAGTGGCGAACCAGCCCAGGAGGCTGAAAGCCACATTAATAAATATAAAAAAAAACGATTATGATGTAGAAGGAGATGTTCGCTCATCATCATGAGGCACCAAGAGTGAACATTAATGTTTTTGGCTAGAATGAAAGATATGAAGAGAAAGTTTGTGATAGTTCATTAAAGCTATTCAAATTTTGGCACCGATTTAAACCAACAGTAATGATGCTGTTGGGGCCACTCACAAGTGTGGTTGGTTTATTTCAGAAGAATACAAAAATAAGTTAAAACACCGAATTTGAGGACCGATTTAAACCAAGAGTAGGGATGCTGTTGGGGCCACTCACAAGTGTGGGTGGTTTATTTAAATGGAATACAAGAATTCGTTAAGAACATCGAGTTGGGGCCACTCACAAGTGTGAATGGTTTATTCAGCTGACATAGTATTAAACTTGCTAATTTGAAAGGAAAACGAACGAATTTCAATCAGTATTATATATGAATCAGAAGCTAGCTTAATTCTCTGTGTGCATGCTAGATTGTATTTGAATTTATTCTTGAATTTGTAAATTAATGTTTGAAATTCTACTTGCAATATTACAATCACTTCCCTTTTGTTGACATTCTGCTTGTTCACCCTAATCGCAAATTGCGTCGGAGTTGACTTAAATAATAGAAGAAGAAGTGCCAATCAAACGACGTAGACGTAGTGTTTTTAAAAAAAATCCAGTATAATTCACAGGCAAATTCAAAACTTAAAAAATCGTAAGCAAAAAGCACATAAAATTTATAAAAATTGTAACACTTCCGAACACTATTTGAATATTTGTGACATTTGTGACTATGTATTTGGATAATTGAGATCAACTTAATTCTACCATAATTGTCGCTTTTGAGGATTGTTAATTAGAGACCGAACGTGATATTAAATCCGGGGCAGCTTTGCTTAAAGCTATCAATCATTATTGTTATTGTAATTGTAATTGTAGTTAATTTAAACGGCAGCCTGTTAGTTACAAATTTTTGCTCAGGTCAAGGAAGTTCACCTACACTTTTTATTGTTACATCGCAAAAGTGAAAACCACTTAAGTTTTAAAACAATCTTACTCACCTCCTTGACTGCATCTTTTCAGTGCTCCAGTGCACTCTACAATTTCATTGAATACGTTAGGATCACACACTGTTAACAGCAATCACGAACCTATATAAGGACAACGCGAATACTTTTACCCAATCGACCACAAGCATTTTCTTCGATTTGCGACAGGAACCACTAAAGCTTATTTTACATATTGCCACTCATATATTATGAACCATACTAAGGGCCGCTCACTAAGAACTCAATTACACTCACGGCGCTTTGCACGAATAAACCGAATACCGTTAGGTGAAAACGCGACGCCGACACGGAACGCTTGCAAATGCCGTTATTTTCGCCATTAGCCTTCTTTTCGGAAATACAACATTAAATTATTTATTTAAACACAATTCCCGACTCACATTTCATCTTAACATATTGATATTTTCACTATCGACATTGTTGGTTGTACGAAACGAGGGGTTCATCGATCTTCGTTGCAAAAATTCACATGATTCCGCAAACTTTCCGAATACGGTGTCGATGCAATTAAAGTTACTATTTTAAACGTCATTATGTAAATTTTAAGCACTTTTTTCAAAAATCGCGTCAAGAAATAAGATTTAACACTTTAAGCATTGCACAAACGTATCAACCGGTCGCGAAAACAGACTACTCAGACTCGATTCGATTTATAAATCATGATTGATTAATAATTTATTACCGTCATTTTGAAGATTTAAAGTACATCATCTCGAAAACCATCAGTTTCTTACCAGCTTCAGAAGTTCGCTAAAATTTTGCCTTTATGTCACCTCCCCAATTTTAAAATTCTTTAAAAAAGAAGGCTCATCTCTATGTTCAGAGCTCAATTGCACACAGTTAACCAGCTTTTCGATGAATACCTAAATGTGGATGAAGGCCATTTGCCCATTTAGCTCTCTTTCTCTTTCTCGTAGCCAAATTTGCTATTAGAGCTTCAGGCATAGGTGCTGGTTCGTGAAA
Organism: Aedes japonicus; assembly: GCA_034211315.2. NCBI lineage: Eukaryota > Metazoa > Arthropoda > Insecta > Diptera > Culicidae > Aedes > Aedes japonicus. The sequence continues at coordinate 14,551 of JASCZW010013426.1, read as the reverse complement.
CAACTAATTTAGTAGAAACTATCAGAGAATGGTTTACTCATCCAAAGACAAGAAACTGAAGAAAATATGAACTTTTTGAAGAACTTTTGGCCCGTTTTAGCTACTAATCTACTAATATACTAATATTAGTATCTCATCGAAGAAATTCTTATCAGTATAACACACATCTACAAATAAAGTATCCTTTTGGTTTTCTTTGTGACGATGTGATCCGTACCCGCTCTGAATGTCACTCCCGAAGCTAATTATAATATTCAGATGATTTTTTTCTACACGACGTGTGAACCTGAAGGCTATCATTGCGAGTGCACGGAAGCAGCATCAGCCGTCGGAACTAACAGGAAAAGTAAATTATTACCATTTTTTTCTGCAGGCTTTCTGACATCCGTAATAAGCTTCGGAAGGAAGGCATTTTCCACCTCATCATCTTTGCTGCTAACCGTCAGGTAGATCTTGATGATAGACGCTGAGTGTACCAAGGATTAGTTTGAGCCCCACTAACTCGACAATGCGGATTCAGGGAAGGAGCAAGTTGCTGCTAGTAGTCCCAGTTCGGAGACTTGGTTTGTGTTGGCCTCGCACAACTGGGAAAACCTATTCAAATACGAGACCGGCATCAACATGGCAAGTAAAATTACTATGCCTCGGCAGTAAATCGAATCACGTAAAATATACCCAAGTCGTCCGGGCCAGTTGATGTAAACCTACCTGCAAAGGCGACGCCGTCCGTCGACAGAGTACGTAAAGGGAATTCCTAATTATCAGCTCACTTGACACCGTTTGTTGAAAGTTGAAAGGAAAGTTGGGTTTTAGAGGTGTCAGTTGCCGATGGGAATCCTTGTACATGTTGATGCCTTCGTTGGGATGAATAATCAGTGCGAAAGGGTACGGAAAGGCTTACCCATGGAAGCTTGTTTGAAGATACAAAAGGCAGCAACACGGTTAATCATTTCATCTGAGTGAATGGTAAAATTTAAACTCCGATCTTATCGAAGAGATTGATGAATGGAAAAGGAAATGCGCTTTTCAAATTAAAAATCAATAAAGTTTCTACTTTCAGGCGTAAGAAAAATTTAATCGCTTTGGTAGATTCGGGAAAGCACGATGCGTAGTAGAAAACAGAGCACCAAAACTGACTCCTTCATTGGCCTTCCATCTCTATACCGAAGACGTGTCAGGATTCTTAATTCAATTGTTTCCGTATTCTTCGAACGAATGCGTGAAAAGTTTCCCCCTCTAACCACACGCAGCGAATGACTCAAACCAAACCGATCACGTAATCAACATTCCCATTCGTTAACGGCACGGCACGACTATAGCACAGGATAATGAAGAAATTTCGAGGAAGAGCACGTGAGAAGCTTCAACGCGGACGCATTTCATCAATGCAAGGAGCAACATTCGACGCACGAAAGTTGGGGGAAATCGAAAATTCTCAAATTGTCAAATCCGGGAGTAAGCGCCTTATCAGATTCAACCCCAGCAGCAGGGGGGGGTGCTGTGACATAAGGTATCGGATTACACGGTGGTTGCAGATCTTCCACCCACCAGTCGGTATCTAGTTGTCTACCGGATGGTGGAACTTAAATTCTTTCTGAAAATCCTTGTTCTCGTTCTCAATTTACCTTCGTCTCGTTGCTGAAAATGGTGCAGGATCGTTTAATTTTATGGAACAGTTGATGGTGTCACATAAATTTTACAGCTGCAATATTTTTCCAGATTTTCGCATTCTTCGATTGAGTGAGGGCGGCTTCTGGGGTTGCGGGTTCGGATTCAAATTGGTTGGAGGGTGAATTTGAAGAAAAACATAAAATGTATATTAAGTCTTTGCCATGAACAGATATGACAATAGGACGGGAAACAATGCAGCACGAAGATTTTTACTTAAGCTTGCTGTTACAATGATGAAGGGCGATTTAATTTTAGTGTTCTTTTTTTTTGCTCAACGTTATTAGAAAAAAAAACGTCAAAATCGATGCAGAGCTCGTTTCCGAGAAAGTATTCTCGGCAAAAATAATAGTAATTTCTAAGAAAAACTGAACTACACTGAAACTATTGATTAGTTCAACAAAGCCATCATTTCAATAAAGTAATAATAGCTAACAATATTTTCTTTGCATCAACTTTGATGAAAAACTCATAGTCGAGGTAGGCTTTGCTTGTAGACGGACGTCAAGTCCTACGCTCTACAGAAAAATTAAAATAGATTGCTTTTTGAGAAGATATTCAGTTTTCGTTATCAGAGTGTGAAGGTTTTGAGAGACAATTGGCTGCTGTTTTGTTTAAAATCTTTTCTATTTTGCACGGTTACGTACGAGTTGGTTTTCAAGCTTCCGGAAGTATTTGGTGGTAAAGGGATTAATTTTATGGAGTGATAGTAGCATGGGCCTAGATAGCCTGATCTATCTGAAAAATGCATCAAACTTTTTAAGGAATCCGAGTTACATTAGAGTTTAAAGGAATCCACCTTCAAAAGTAATGTTGCATACCGGATGATCCATTGCTTCACGCATCGACCAGCTAAGTATTTTTCCGCATCCATACAACTACTTTTAATCTTACTGCCACATTCTTGTCTAATTTGAACTGCATAAAAACTTGACTTATAGAAGTGCTTTTAAAATTAGAAGTTTCTGAAAACTTTTAATTGGAAGTTGATTTCTGTCACAAGTAGACTTTAGGAAGTTTTAACAGACATTTTAACGTTACTAGAACTGTTCCGTGCCACTTGTGGTATATGAGAACGATCAAGCGCGCACTATTTTGCCAGTCAAGGGGGGTATCTTTACCCCCCTTGAATACTCTGCATTGGGGAACTCGGTAAAAGTTTATGTGCTTAGTCAGATACTGTCATTCAAAATAATCCTCTTCTAAATGTCAACTGCTTCTATTCAATTTCACAGCCCACCATACAGTTAGTTAAATGAACTTTCGATAATCATGAGTGTGCATTATGATTATTTGCTACTAGAAATCAGTATGACTTTCATTAATTTGCCTAATGAAATATAATTATGTTGGAAAAATACAAATATGGAGCAACCTGGAATCGAACCTTGAGGTTAAAGGTACAGTGACTTGGCAACAAGTATATACACTGATAGGCAAAATAAAGTGCCCATCTCTTTGATTTTTCAATTTCTCTCATTTACTTGGTTTAAATTAAAGTAAACACAGTGTAGTTTTTTTTCTTATTTAATTTTTATATTCTGTTTAAGTTTCACTTATGGAATACTGAAAAAAAGGAGTTTTACTTAGAGAAAAAAAAATCAATTTGTGTTGAAAAAAAACAGTGACAAAATAAAGTGCCCACTTCAAAAATCGATATGTTTTCGATAAGTTTCCATTGGAAGACCCCTCGATTGTTTATCTTTTGATATTTTGACACGTTTTGAAGCAAACGGCTCAGCCTGGTAAATTTGCATACGTGATCGCATTAGATTCAATTTAAAAAAAAAAAAGGAGAACGCAGTGCTTTCGAAATTCCCTTGTGTATCCGCAAATTGGTCGTTCGTGATGTGCAAAACGGTGTATCGCACCGGGCTGTCGCTAAGAAGTACAGTATCAGTAAGGCAGCGCAGCGGTTGGCAAAATTCTTCTGAAGCTTAAAACGTTTGGATCAGTGGTGGATCGCCCTGGCAGAGGCAGGAAGCGGAAAACGGATGCGAGAACGGACACCAAGATCATGCGCGAAGTCAGAAGAACCCGAAGGTAACTGTCCGCGAGATCAGGAAACCGCTTCAGTTATCAGTTTCCGGTCGAACTGTTCGTCGCCGTCTCGTATCACAGAGGTTGAATAGCAAACTTGCCCGGAAGCGCCCATTTATCAACAAGGCAAACAAAGCCAAACGGCTTAAGTTTGCTAAGGAGCATGCTGATAAGCCCCTAGAGTTCTGGAAAACGGTTCTCTGGACGGACGAATCAAAATTCCGAGCTGTTTAACCGAAAGCGGCGGGTTCGTGTTTGGTGCAGATCGGGAGAGGAGCTTCAGGAGCGCCACATCCAAGGCACGATGAAGCATGGAGGAGGAAATGTGATGGTCTGGGGTGTTTTTCGTGGGGTGGAGTGGGAAGCATTGTGAAAATCGACGGGATAATGACGGCAGATTCTTACATCAACATCCTGCGAGAAAATCTGGAGGTTTCGCTGATCCAGACGGGCCTTGAAGAGAAGTTCGTATTCCAGCAGGACAACGACCCGAAGCATACTGCCAAGAAGACCAAGTCTTTCTTCCGGTCTTGTCGGATCAAACCGCTGGAATGGCCTCCACAAAGCCCGGACCTCAATCCCATCGAGAATTTGTGGGCGATTCTCGATGCCAGGGTTGACAAAACTGGTGTTACCAATAAAAATAACTATTTTGAAGCCCTGGAGCGCGCCTGGGAAGAGCCAGATCCACAGCACCTAAAGAACCTGGTCGAGAGCATGTCGAACCGCCTGCAGGAGGTCCTGAAGGCCAAAGAAGTACACATCAATTATTGAAATGCTTTCATTTTACTTTAATTTATGTTTTCTGTAGCCTAAATGAAGTGGGCACTTTATTTAGTCACTGTTTTTTTTTCAACACAAATTGATTTTTTTTTCTTCAAATACAACTCCTTTTTTTGCAGTATTCCATAAGTGAAACTTAAAAAGAATATAAAAAATAAGATAATAAAAAAAATAAGTGTGTTTACTTTAATTTGAACCAAGTAAATGAGATAAATTGAAAAAACGATGAGGCGGGCACTTTATTTTGCCTATCAGTGTACTACAGTTGTAATCAGAAAAGCTTAAAAGCATACAAAAAGGCACGCTTATAAAATTTCAAAGCATCGTTCATAACATGAACACGGCAAATACTTCCAGCATTCCTGAAATATTTTTTGATGAAATACAACAACCGGGAATGTTATAAATTGATTTTAAATTATCGCAAGCATATTTATATGAAGAATAAAATGATCCCTATATGATAAGATTGTGCTAATTTTTACAACTTCAACCGGTGGTCTAGAAGAACAAATTTTTCATTTAACTTCATTACCCCAACCTGACATAGATCCATGAAATTAAGCTGTAGCAGAGTTCGTAAAATTTCATTTTGTGTACCTCAACTTATTTTTATTTCACGTCATGTAAGTTATCATTTCGAGTTATAAATTCAAGAACAGACGTAAATTCTGGTCAAACGGGCCGCTCCTTTTATGTACATCCAAGTAGACTTGAATGTTCATGCTTTTCTTAGAGTGTATACACCGAAGCAAATTAGCTAAAGAACGATAGTACAAATAGTTACGGGCCTAGTTTGTGTGTTTTTCGTTTGTTTTGTGTACAGTTCGTTCGTTACGGGCGACCGTAGAATCTATTGACTCAGATAGCAAAAATTAGGAATAAATAATGATAATTGTCAAGTTGTATTCCCGCAATATTGTTGTTGCAATCCAAGAAATCCGAATCGTTCTTTTTCACCACACTAACTTATGTTTTCAGACACACTTCTAATTCCAGAGAGCGAGTAATGGTGCAAACCAATATCCATATGGGACTAACCTAGTAGCACACTTGTTGCCATTAAGTTGAGAAAACATAAATATGACTTGCTAAGTCATAATCGAGATACTACAACTAATTATGATCGTAGTGTGCTACTTGGGTAGGACTATAGCTAATACTAAGTCCCAGCCGGTTTTGTTCTATACACTAAACAGGGCTTTCGGTTTAACTATTCTATTCGACTATCAATTTCCTTTTTCTTTTGATACCCACTGAGCTTCGTGAGTTCAAAGTGTCTCTTTAAGGTAGAGCCTTCCTATTCCAACTGTTGTATGAGCGGTGCCAGCCCAAATAAAATTTGCCAAAACCATCCAGCTTTATTACGTTTTATTAAAGTTTTATTCAATTATTATGGAAATAAGCGCCACAAGAAATCAATTTGGTTTTATAATGGCAGCAAGAGGTGCCAATAAGTTTCAAATTTTAGTCAGATTTATGAGAAGCTGCACGGTTTCTTTACAACGATCTTAAAACCTTGTCTTTTAAAATTCCTGTTCATCCGATCAAGGGTTTTTTTTTGACCTTATGATCTCGTTAAATGCTGTTTTGAAATGCCGTTTTAGGAGTCTTTCGTATTATCTTGTTATGGTCAGTTTAAAACGCATTTTAAACCATTTTGCCTCCAGTAAATGCACTAAATGGCAAATTGGCATTCAGGGATGTCATCAAATAACCAAATAGTTTTATAGTAGCCATTGCCAAGATAAATTGGATTTTTGGCAAAACAGTGATTTCTTCCGCTCGCCATATGGAAATATAAGAAATTATTTCAATGTTGGAATACACCAGTCTAAATGTTATGCAAATGAACTGTAGATCTGAGTCCAATTTCGGTATTCTATTGGAACATCTTATTGAATTTCATAAATTTTTAGGAAATTCATGAATATTTTATCGAATATAATAAATTCAATTTTGTTTTTGTTGTTGTAAACTCTCATAATTTCCGAGGCGCATTAATTTTCGGCTCGTATCGTGCCAATATTCACCATTAAATTAAATACGCATATGATTTGGAACATGATACGCTATAAAAAAAACTCAATTTGTTTGGATAAGCAAAACTTCCCGGAACACTAGAAGTTTTTTAAAGTACTTATTTACTGCTATATGAATCAGAATAGCAGAGAATCGAACAAAGCAGAACAACAAAAACCAACCATCATATCGCCGTGAAGTTTGTCAGCTGTGGCCATCTGGCCCTTTGCTGGTTTTGATGACAGCCAATAGGTTTTATAAAGGTTCTCAAGTGGTCATAATATCTTTCACTAGAACATTTTCAAAATCTTCGTGGTCTTGTAAGGGTTTTATTAATTTGTTTTCACAACCGTCTATAGAGTGGGCCACTTTGTACACATTTCGGCTTTAAAAACGCATAGAGTAGGCGTTGGTCGACGAAACAGTTTTAAACGTAGTTTTATCAACAAAACCGGGAGAAGTGCTATACCCCTCTCGAAGATCATGGTTGTCACCTTGTCGTAGGTGAGAGGGCTAATTCCATGCAAAAGGCCAGCATGGGAGACTAAGAACATGATCAGCAGTGATAGTATCACACTCTACTTTCTTTAAATTGCCACTTCGTAGTACGTTTATTTAAAGGCACTGAAAAAGGTGTCTTACTGGCGGGTTTAGCCGCAATTCACTCTTATACGAAGCTGGGAACAATCTACAAATTCCTTCAAACAATTTAGGGAAACGACAAAAAGTGCACTTTTTATTTGCTTGACAACTCTTTCATTGCTGTTTACTCTCTAATTGTCATTGAATAAACAGCAAATATACTTACACACTTGGTATTCTTAATAATCTTATTGTTCCCATCATTATCGAAAAGGGTGAGTGTTTTGATAATGATTGTGAGCAACTAGTAATATGTCCTTATGTGTCAGGTGCAGATAATGCAAATATAGGGTATGTGTCCCTTGACTCAGCCTATTATGCAACAATCGATTACATTTTTTATTATAACTCATAAAGTTTTTAAGCTGTAAGCGAGATTCAACTAGTCCTACACTTGCAAAGATAAGTTTGATAAGACATTTGGTAGTATGTATCACTGAAAGTTACACACTTCTTTTTACAAAGTCAGAAACATTCGAGGGGTGTGGATTTAATGTTGGTCTATAGACACCAAATTGGGTCTATTTGTGGATGCAAGTTCGTCCCATTCGATGGATTTACTACTAAAGGCAGTCTTTGTTCGTTTTTTTTCCTAATTTCATGAATTAAGCTGCACTCGATTAACTTGATACAACATTTCACAAAACAAACTAAAGTAAAACTGCCTTGAAACACTTAAGGTATGTTCATATATGATTAATCAGCCATTCAATAATGAAAACATTATAATTCACTATACAATGATTTTGTCTCTTCGATTTGTGTTTAGATGAGCCACTTGAATATAAACAACCGAAAATACATGCATTTCCAATTGAAATTTTACCAACAACCACCTTTTTACTACGTTATTGATACAACAGGCCATAGTTGGGAACATACAAAAAATATATGTCCCCAACATTGGGTCTACGATTTACTTGTAAAATCATTGTTGTTTTACCTATGTGAACAGTTAGTTTGTAACGTGTAACTATTTTCTGCACATCCAGACTGCATTACTTGCTTTATCGATTCAATTAAGCCAAATTTAGATCACTTGAAGATCGTGTAGATCATCGGTTCAGCTTAACCAGTGAATTCAAGATGCCCCAAAAGTTCAAGAAATTGAAAATTACGCGGAAGTGAACAACTTTATGTTGATTAATATTGTCTCAATTGCTTCGGATTACATCGGTCATCCTTATAGCAACATGATTTTGTTGATAATCGCTAAATTAATGACATTTGGTACATAAGCCGAATGAAGGAGCTACGCTAACATTACATCCCCTTACCTTATTATAATTTAAAAGTACGCTCTATACGACAGCCGTAATCAAGGCACTGACTCTAACAACATATTATTTAGCTTGGGATCAGACCTTCTGAACTGAACAAAGGTCATTGAAAAATGTAACTTAGGACAGATGCTGACAAGGAGTTAAAGGCTGCGGTTTTATAAAAAGAATAGGACGCGGTGGGTCCGCTTAGGGAGACAAGGGGCCTTGAAGACAAAGAACAATTCTTCTCTATATCTTCTCTGTATTGTATGTCAGTTCCAAGAAATCTGCAGTAAACTTCACGTGATGACTATTCTGGAAACATTAAATGTCCGTATAGAGCTTACCTCATGTGGTCGGTTTTAATTGACGGTATATGGGACAGCAAATGTATTCAAAAACATGTGCTGAAATACTGTGGTATTCAGAACGAACAGTGGTCAAGTGGTCAACATAGACATAGACTGGTCATTCTGAGTATTCTGAATATCAGTACTAGCAAATTTGATATACAATCGCAAAAGAATGGAAACTCGTGAAAAATAACATAGGTCATAAGTGAATAAAAACTAACAACAAGCTTGCACATCATCAAGGTAAGTACTTCATAATTAACCATTCTAAATTGCAAAATTATTCAAATAATTGAGACTCACCACTCACTATCTTATGCGATGGGTCAATTAAAAGACCATGGCGAAATAATATAAAGAGATCGGCCAAGACCGCCAAGACTAGAAAATTGGTTTCAGACAAATATAACGGACACTAATGAAAGGATAGTAAAAACAAAATTCAATAATGTAGAACACATGAAAGAATAACGTGCGAACAAAAATAAATGAATCAGAAGAGGTAAAAGACAGAAAATGACCAACGACACAATGACCTGAACCATGAGGCACAAAGCATATGGACCATGAACCATGGAAGCTGCAAATGTAACGCTGACGAAGGCAATACGTGGCTCTCTGCCGGACAACTGTAACAACGCGGGGAATCGCTTGAAGGCAAATGATACGTCATACAAAGCTGTGGCGCTTTGCCAGTTGCCTTGACGAACAGCTCTTCGGAAACTTTCCGTGTACGGCTGGCAAAAATGATTCGAAAGGATCTACGCCAACGATATCATCAAAGGCCTGGCGTAGAGGTTTCTACTCTATTCAGAGTCCCATCAGAAAAAAAAAACAGGGAGAAGTGCTATACGGCTGCAATAAAACTAAAATGGTTACTTGGGAGATGACCGATCTAGGAGTGTCTTCGTGGAGATTTTTGCGTGAAGAAACGTATCCGTAACTGGATCCGTTTCATGGTGACATGAAACAGCTTCAACGAATTGTCCCTCATCTTAGCTCCATCCCCGAGGTTGACAAACGTCAATGCTAATGCTAATGCTAACACTCAACTACTCTGATGCGTAACTCATCGGTTTTGCAAATGTAGCAAATGGCTAAATGGCCACAGCTGTCAAACTTCACTGTGATATCGTGGCTGGTTTTTGTTGTTCTGCTTTGTTCAATTCTCTGCTCTTGTGATCCAATTTAGCAGTAAATAATATCTAAGAAAAAAGTTCTAGTGTTGTGAGAATTTGGTTTGATAGCAAAATATCCAAAACAAATTGATTGTTTTACAGCGTATCATACTCTAAATCATATGCGCATTTCATTGTAGGTTCAGTATTGGCACGGTAAGAGCCGTGCCGAAATTAATGCGCCTCGGAAATAATGTGAGTTTACAACAACAAAAATAAAATAAAAACAAATATATCTATCATCTCTAGTAATTTTCTGAAAATTGATGGAAGTTAGTAAGATTATCTAGAAGAATGCCAAAATTGGTCTCCGATCTGCGATACATTAAACTAAAAATGTGGGTGCTTTTTTTCCACTTTTCAATTATTTTTTATATTCAATATGGCGATTTGAAAAAAATCACAGATTGGTTAAAGGCCAATTTATCTAGGCAATCACAACTGTAAAACTGCTGGGTGTGTTTTTTGCAGTTTTTCAGCCACATTGAAGCTAACATACGTTTTTATCTGTTTACATCTGATGGCGTTTCGGTTGGTTTTCGCACCTGCCGGAAACAAGAACCATCAATGATTCCAACATAAAAAACTAGATGGCAGTGCACTCACAGTAAATAGCTTCCGTAGTAGTACCATTTATTAACAATGCTTAAATATATGAAGATTATGTATCCACTGTTTTCACAAATAGGATAAACTTGAAACAATGTGTTAATAAAAGCATTCACAGTTAACTAAAGCAAGAATGATTAAGAAAATACCTGCACGGATATTAAGACAACATTCACATCGTGTTGTTATCAGTCCTTTTTTACCCCACTTTGTTATGTCAACATTAGTCCATTTTTATATGAATTAATCTTGAATTTTACTAAACGTGTTGACTTGAAAATGAAGTTTTTGAAATAAACACTGCTGTATAAACATACATGATTTTCGTTTTTTTTTTTTCTAGTTTTATAACTTTAGAGATCCCGCAGTCATGATCGAGGTGCTTTCATAGGGCTGATTCATTAAGAGGCATTCATTAAGTACGTCACGCTTCAAGGAGAGAGGGTGGTGTATAAGAATAAATGACAAGCAATGTATAAGGTTTACATAACATGATGATATTTATTTTGCTATAATTTTGTGTGACGTATTTAATGGACGATGTAGTTTAACACCAACCATCATCCCTCTTCTTTCTATCAAGATCTTTGTATTATCCTTAGGGTCAAGCACTACTTTGGCACAAAATGAATCTCTTTAACAAGGTTTTGGTATGAAGGGGGGGGGGGGTCTGAAACTCGGCAAAAAAATGCACTTTTATTCGAAGAATCTTTGAACCGGATTTTAGACAATTTGGCCAACAAAACCCCCAAGAAGAATCATTTTGTGCTAAAGTAATGATATTAGAGGTGCAGTACGGACTTATTATTTTGAAAACATTATATCTCAATGATGCCTTAACTTTTAAAGCTGAAACTTCACTAAAATTAAGGCGAATGGTAATCCTAAATTATGGATACATGTACCTTTCTTCAACCCATTTCCCCTTCTTATCGTGGCGGAAACTAGGTGGCTTTGAGGGTATTTTTCATGGTGATATTAAAATTGTTTTTTTTTTCAAATTTTTTTTTTTACGAACGGTATCATAATTTTTAGTTAGTTTTTAACACAAATGGTACATTACAATTATACAAATGGGAATATACATATGTTTCAGGATGTTCTAGGTTGCCCAAACTCTCCTGAAATATTTATCTTGGACTATGTCGCTGTGACATCTGAGCATAGTACTTACATACATGAAACATGTCCAACAATGTTCAATAAGAGTGTAATAATTATACATCATTCATCTCCATTAATATCTGCCCTTCAAGTCTTTCCAAATTGTCCTGGAGTTCAGATGATCTACTAGATCAACCATGACTGGACTACTGCCCTTAGCAACGCAGCATACCCAAGCAGACTCAAAGAACCTATACAAAGGGATTGTAATATATTTCCCTGCATATAAGATGTTCTAGGATCTCCAAATAATGCTGGAGTTTAGAAAGTTCATTGCCATTAGTTCAACAAAGACTAGTGTAATGCCCCTAACATTGAATAATGTCTTCGCTTATTTGTAGTACCAGTGCGCATCGTTTTCGACCTATTTCCATTTATATTTGTCATTCTATGTGCTCCAGGTCGTTGTGGAGTTCAAGTCATAAAATCTACTGAATCAACCACAGCTATAATATAGTTCTGATGAAGGAAGCATACTCAAACAGACTTATGCAGGCTGAGTGAATAAAACAAATATTTTTCTACATCTCAGATATCCTATTTTCTCCAAATCATCCTTGAGTTCAGATCAAATGATCTACTTGATCAACCATATGACCCATTGGCCTTAGTAACACCAAATATTCCAAAGAGACTAAACGAATGGAATATAGTCCATTTCCCTCCATATAAGATGTTCTAGGTTCTCCAAATTGTGCTGGAGTTTAGATAGTTAGTTGCCATTAGTTCAACCCAGACCAATGTAATGCCACTAACATCGCTGACATACACTAGAAGACATTATTTGCAAGAACATTTCTGAAGCATATGAATTGGATATTGGATGAATTATGTACCATCGAACACACTAAAAGCAATAGAATGATATTCCCTTAAACACAGTGTGTGCCAGCAAGTAGTATGCTTCATCCATAAGAAACACATCACTTGAACTCCAGAACGACCCCGAGTACCTAGAACAACAAATATAAATGGAAATAGGTCGAAAACGATGGGCACTGGTACATTACATTAGCCTTTGTTGAACTAATGGCAAGGAATTATCTAAACTCCAGCACAATTTGGAGAACCGAGAACATCTTAAATGGAGCGAAATATATTATAATCCCGTCGTATAGCTTCTTTGAGTCTGCTTGGGTATACTGCGTTCCTAAGGACAGTAGCCCAGCTATGGTTTATCAAGTAGGTCATTTGATCTGAATTCCAGAACAATTTGGAGAGACTTGAACGACTGGTATGAATGGAGACGAATAATAGAGAATTATTACACTCTTCTTGAACCTTGTACGACATATTTTATGTATGGAAGTCCTATCCTCAGATATCACAGCGACATAGTCCATGATCAACATTCCAGGAGAGTTTGGACGACTTAAAACATCCCGAAACATATGTATATTTCCATTTGTACACTTTCCCTGTATAATTTGTGTTAAAACTAACAAGAAACCATAAAACCGTTTGGTAAAAAATGTGAAAATAAAAACAATTTTGATATCAAGATGAAAAATACCCTCAAAGCCACATCGTTTCAGCCACAAAGAGAAGAAGGATGAGTTGGAGGGGGTTTATGTATGAAAAACTTATGACTAACATTCTCCTTGATTTAAGTGAAAGTTTCAGTTGAAAAGGCTAATGCATCATTGAGATATAGCGTCTTCAAAATAAAAAAGTCCATCCTGCACAATCAAGGGTTAATGAGTCCTAAAACGGCATTTGAAAACAGCATATCACGAGTTCATAAAGTCGAAATAAAACCTTTGATAGGAGTAAAAGGAATTTGAGAAAACAATGTTTAAAGATCGTTGTGAACAGTTCTTGTAGGTCACCATAAACCTGACTAAAATATTGGCACATTTTGGCACTTCTTGGTGCCATAATAAAACCAAATTCATTTCTCGTGGCTTTCATAAAACTTCAATAAAACTTCAATAAAACTAATAAGATTGCATGATATTGGCAATGTTACATTAGATGGTACATTAGATGGTACATTAGATGGTACATTAGAGAACTTCATGGAAGTAAACTTCAAGGAAATTCTGCAGAGACCTTCAGGTAAATTCTTCAGAGAGCTGCATTGAAGTTTTTCAGAGAACTTCATCAAAACCTTCAGAGAACTTCATTAAATTTCTTCAGAGAACTTCAGGGAAGTTCTGCAAAGAACTTCAGGGATGCTCTTCAGACTACTTCAGGGCAGTTCTGCAAAGAACATCAGCGAAGTTCTGGGAAGTTCTGCAAAGAACTTCTGGGTCAGTTTTGCAGAGAACTTCTGGCAAGTTCTGCAGAGAACTTCTGGGAAGCTCTGCTGAGAACTTCAGGAAAACTCTTCAGATAACTTCAGGGATCCCTGTCCGAAAACTTCAGGAAAGTGCTGCAGCGAAATTGAGGGAAGCTCTGTAGAGAGCTTGGACCGATATTTATTGTTGATGTCAATGTAAAACACTGTTAATAAGACAATGCCAATAGCAAGGTTCTATTTGATGATTTTCATGCAGGATTTAACACTTTTTACTGTCCAATTTTCCCATCTTTTATAATTGTTTTTCAGTTAAAAAAAAATTCTACTGTGGATTTGGTCTGAACTGGTTCATGATAATTTTTAAACCAATTGGTTTCCCATAGTTTGGTCCTGATCACCGTTCCATGACAATTCAAATATCTCAAGAAATAATTTCCATTTCCATCAGCTAAATCTTCAATTACCATTGAGATGATTGAGATCAATATCGAATATTCGTAGAATCTAACTTCCCAAGCAACACACTAGTTTTATAACGGTTGGAAATACTTTTGTATGACTAGATTTGGTTATATAGAAGTTTACTCA
>JASCZW010013425.1:16049-41676 GCA_034211315.2 Aedes japonicus | reverse complement strand
TGGCAGAGGTTTTTGAGGGCATATATTAACGTTTGCATTAAAAAAAATGGACTTTTTTTTCGGATGATGATAAAAAAAACCTAAGACAGATAATTGCTTTTGATAAATTTCCCATGGAAAGTAATTATTTAAGCTTACTTGCAAAAAAATTCTACGCTCTTGCGAGCGGCCTTCCGACAGTTAACTGGAACATTCACCATGGCGGATGTTATATGGCATTATATGGCTATATGGTATATGGCTTATGGTATTTCTTGATGAACGATGCAACTTCCGGTAGGCATTTTGTACTATAAATTCCCCCGTTCCCGGTCAGTCCGGAGCGAAAGAAGAGCGGCTTTGACTTCCCCTTCTGGCTGATATTGGGGAACTTGGTGTGTGAAATGAACTTCACCTCAGAGCTCACTTCCTTCGTGGGGGAAGTAAAATACGAAGTGCCCTGTCAGTCGTTGCCATCTAGGGTGAGATAGGTCTTTTCGTCCACCACCAATCGCTGCTTCTCTATTGTCATACTCCATGCATGTTGGTTTAACTGCTAGGATGGGCGGGAATTAGTGATTTATCCCAAAATAAAAATTTAAGCGCTGTCGAGAGTTATAACGTCATACTCATAAATCACGTATTTTCTAACAAGTCACCATGGCCTAGTAAGATCTACTATAGATTCAGTATAAAGTGATTCAAAAATGACGTCCATCAAATTTGAGGTTTTTAGACCCCCCCCCCCTCCTCCCTTCTGTCACACTTTGTCGCAAATATTATTAACTCAAAAACTCATAACTCATGATCCACACTCTAAAATGCACTTACACATCTATGAGATAACCCCGGGTCTAATGTGGAAACCGGTTTTGTTTCTTCACTTTTGTGCATAAGTAACAGATTTTTGAGCAAAAGTTACCCCATAATCGGGCAAAATCGCAGTTCAGCTAAGGTGAATAATTTAAGTTTGCAGTGCAAACTTTGTAAAACATAAATTGAGTTGTAAGAAGTTCTTGAAGTTCTAATCAATATCAAAAAAAATCTGGAAAGATATTTTCACAACATTATTTCACGGTTAAGGAAAATTGTGGGGAGCAACCAGAAAAACACCGTTTGTATAGCGAAGAAATTCAAACCAACTTTTTTGCGATTGATAATTTTGATATATCTATATTGGATGTTTATCCATTCTCGAGATATGGAAAATTATATGGAAATATACATTATTTTTCTTGTAGAGAAGATGCGCAAAACATCATGACTCGTAGAAAAAAGTTCTGAAAAATCTTGAAATTACTCATAAGTCCCAAAAAGAATATGATCAGAAAGTGAAAAGGAAATGGAATCATGAATATTCCAACAGAAATAATTGTTTTTGATTACAAAATTTGATTTTTAGAACCATACAATTTGAAAGCGATGAGTTTTTTGTTTTTGAAATATATCGAGGATTTTCGAGATTTACCTTGAACAGTCTGGGAAATTCCACTGAAATTCTCATAACGGCAGATCAAGAAATGATCCCACCTTGACATGGGTTTCAAGAAATCAATGTTTCAATTTTCCTGAGCCCTAGAATCTTTTGTGTAAAAAAATTGCCATTGCATAGTTTTGCAGTTTTCTGAGATAATTTAAAGCACTTTTCATCACAAGAATGTTTTCCTAAGACGATCAGTTCTCGAATTAGTTTTTTAAATCACAGTTAGCAAAATTGTAAAAAATTTCATAGCTAGTAGCCGAAGTCTTTTGGGTTATACAAAGCTACGATGCATATTCAAACATATTCAATGTATTTCTGGAACCTACAGACATTATACAATAACCTGGTTAGTATCAGGCAATTCCAACTGCCCTCCAAAACTTAAGGTCTACAATTGTAACAGTAGCTTTATGGGCTATACAAAGTTAAGTTAGTTGGTTTGGCATACAATATTCTTATATTACCTCATAATGTCTGTGGGTCTTTCAGGACATTCACTCATTATTTTTTAATACATATTAGAACATTCTATAGCGGGTAGAGCTACTGTTACAACTGATGATCTTAAGTTCTGAACTCAAGGATAGTTTTAACGACCTAGCACATCAAAAAAATGCATATATCTCCTTCTTTTTTTTCAAACATGTCCATGTTATTGAGCCAAAATCAATCACCCAAGCAACACAGCTTGTAATAAACAAGTTGAAAGAACTGTCAAATAACAAAAACAAGCAATCAGTATAAGTATATAAAACTTTATATCATACTTACATATGACGTAAAAAGCGCAGAAAGTGAAGCGTTTTAGAACATTAAATTGAAGAAAAAATAATTCTCATAGAAAAAAAATTAAAATAGCCAAGCGTAGGATATGAACACTAATCCTTGGCGTGATAGGATTGTAGCTTCTTGAATAAGTCAACTCAGATAGTTGGAAAGTAAACTCTGAATATCTATATATTGCTTTCCGTTGGCAGTAAAATTTCATCGTTATGAAAAAAAAAACGTTATGCAAAAAAAGGTTGGTTTAGTTTTATATCAACATTATTTAGATCTACCGATAAAATCTTGTCCTGTTCATGTTTTATGAATGTATAAAACAATGTTTTTAGGGAAAAAAAAATAAACATCACTTCCAGCAGTAAAAAAAAAAGTATTTCCTCGTTCTTTAGTCAGAGTGATTTAAAGATATACGGAAGGTCCAAAATGCTCCGATCCTGACATGTTTTGCCATACGTTTATAATACATGTATAAACAAACAATTACAAATCATGAGTTCGTTACACCAAACCGCTTTCATAATAACGCCTAAGGAGTGTATCGAAAAGTAGTTATAAACATTCGATGCGTTATTACGCATAAACTACTGTATATATTTTTAGCGTGTAAGCGCCATTTGCTTTGTTTACATGGTCAAAAATGATTATTCGGTTCATTCATTTCCGTTGATAAAGTTGTATTCAAAATGTGCGAATTGAATTTGAGATTAAAAGAAAAATTCTGCACACTTGGTGCACTGAAAAGGGTGTTACTTACAACCAGATTTGCGAAAAGAGTAAATGTTCACCCGGCAAGTGTAAAACGCATCATCGAAAAGCTTGGTAAGGTGCTCTCGTAAGGATTTACCAAGAAGTGCCGGAAACCCGGCTCCAGCAACCCTGATTTGGACCAAAAAGTTGTGGATTATATTCAACGGAACAAATCTGCCTCTACTGCGATCTAGCCAAGAAGTTCAGGACCAGCATCGGAATGATTCAACGAATCAAGCGCAGGAATGACTTGAAGACGTACAAAAGCAGAAAGTGCCCAAACAAACTCCGAACAAAAGTCTCAGTGCCAAAACTAGGGCTCGAAAGCTGTACAGCTGCATTTTGGACAATGTCGACCAGTGCATTTTGATGGATGACGAAACATACGTTAAAGAAGATTCAAGAACGCTACCGGGGCTGCAGTTTCATACTTCAAATCTGTTGGGGAACGTGTGCCAACCGCAGATACGACTGTTGCGATGGAAAATTCGGTCAGTAAAGGTGCTCATTTGGCAAGCTATTTCGCACATGTGGCTTGCGTTCTTCAATTTTCTAGTACAAAGGAACTATAAATGCTGAGATTTATCAAAAGGAATGTTTGAAGAACAGGTTGCTACCATTGTATAGAAAGCACCAGTCCCCTCCTCTCTTCTGGCCAGATTTGGCATCGGCACATTACGCCAAATCCACTCTACAGTGGCTGACGGAGAATAACATCAAGTTCGTAGAAAAAGACATCAACCCACCAAACTGTCCCCAGTTGCGACCGATCGAACGCTATTGGGCAATAGTCAAGCGTATATTTAAGAAGGATGGTACAGTGTCCCAAAACATGACCGATTTTAAGAAAAATTGGGCAGCGGCATCCAGGAAGTGCACAAAGGTCACTGTGCAGAATTTGATGGCAGGTGTCAAATCAAAGGTACGGGCATTCTACAGAAATGAACATGATGACTAGTTTTTCCGTTTGGATCTTTTGTAAACATGTTAAGCTATAATATACTGAAATAGTATGTTAATTTTAACCATGTTTTCATGCCTATTTTATTATTTGGAAGTTTATAACTACTTTTCGATACACTCTTATTACACTATAGGTCTGAAAGGGATAAGTTCAAAGAATAATGCATTGTACAATCGAAATGGCTTACATTTAGATGCGCAGTCCAACGTCATCATTTCGAACAACCTGTAGGCTGTACCTTGTAGTTTTTAAAATAGTTTACTATCAAGAACAATTTTAAATTAATTCTTCAGACAATGTGTCGAAAGATTTCTAATCGATACAAAAGTTAAGAAATCTTAACATGCGATACACGATTTATTATCGTTCAAAAGCTGACTAGATTGCATATGTTGCCGAAAATTGTTATCCAAAAAATATTATGGAAAAAACAACTTTTTTTTATTATCGAATAGCCTATTCCTGAATTATTCTGACAAAGTTGCAATATTTTAAGCATCATCGCTTTAAGATTGGATGCTTAAACTCAATGCTCTTAGAAATCAACTCACCAACCAGGAGTGGTTGAAAATATTATCTAGTATGGTGTCATGCATAATCCTTGTAATCATGTTTCATCAAAAACAAAAATATTTTTATCTAGTGGCTTGGGAATTTTCAATGTTAAGGCTGTTTAAAAGAATCATAGTTTAGTAAATGATGATGTTAAATCAATTCTTGGAGAAAATGTTCTCATGATAATTTAATGAATAATGAGCTATGAAAAAGCAGCCAGCAATCACTTGGAAATATAATGTAAGTATCTATTACCTACTTGGTAGAGCACTTCTGAGATTCCCTGGATGAACATAACGTTGCCTACTAGGGAGTCTGCAATAGTTATTAAAACGGAGGGAAATAACGCGAAACTCTTAAAATGCCCGCCAACGAGTCGTGGACATGAACAATGATTCAAAATTCTAATGCAAGATGGTTTATATATGCATCGGAAAATTAAATTAATCATTAATTGATGTTCCCTCAATTCCCTCAATATAAAAACATATTTCTTCAAACCTTTTCCTTACCTGTCGCCAATTATACAAACCCTTCTCCACCATACTCACCCCGAAAACGATTCTCAACCTGAAAAATGGCATTGTTTTTTCTCGGAAATGACCAAACCTGCTCGACATGATTCATTTTTCAATTATTTTTATTTTTCATTTAACTCTTTATACACATTTATTTTTCAGTTGCAGTTTTACTCCCCCGCTCGACTCACGCGCCTGTCTCCCTCCCACGTTTGCTCCTCGTCTGTCTTATTTACTTTAAATATTATTTCACTTTACCATTATGATGCATTCACTCAGGGTTGCCAAATCAGGCCGTAGTAAAATTTGAAGGCAATTTTTATTCGCTCGCATACAAATCGTTTTTTTTTCTCTCTCTTTCTCTTTTTCGTTTAGTTTCCATCTTGTATAGCACACCGATTTCTCACATCATACCGTTTCGTCGCTTGTCCCCCTAATCATCAGTACTTTTCACAAATCACAATCGCTCGAATTGTTTTTACTTACTTAGTAACATAACTTAGCTGCTTATACAAGTATCTCTCCTGCATTCATCTACAAAGTGTTTCCAGCTTTTTTTTTTGTTTTACTTTTATTTTCAATTCGCAATCACACTTGGTTTTTTTTTATTCTTCATTTTTCTCCTTTCGCTTCAGTTTTCTTTCATTTTTCCTAAATTTGTTTAGCCTAGGGTTTTTTTTTTTTGTTTCCTCCATTTAAAAGTGTGTGGTTTTTTTTGTGGGGATTAGTGTATGTAGTCCCACAATTTGTTTGCCGTTTAGTAGTGCTTTTCCGTGTTTTACAAGATTTGTTCGTTTGTTTTGCTTTAGTTTGGCCTGAAAACAGTTTCATTTTCAATGTAGGAAAAAAAGTTTTTCGCGCTACGATTCGTTTGCCCACGCACTTGTTGCTGGTATCGTGTGTTCTGTTCGCTCTGCTCAGTACTAAAATACAATTGTTACCATTGCGTTTATCGTTTATTTGCAATAATAATCGACTTACTTTTCATGTGTATGTGTGTGTGTGGGTGTGTTTGTCTTCCATTTCAGTTTTACTAAGATTAGGTTATTTAATTTATTAATACCTACGATCTAGCTATTTACACAAATCATAATGTTCATTTCGATTCACCAGTGATTGCAAACACTTTCTATCGGAAAGGAGTGTTTTTTCCATTGTTTTAAGACTGCGTGTGTTTGTATGTATTGTTTCGTATGTGTAGGTGTACGGTTTTTTTTCTTGTTGCAAGTGTTGCCAGTTTCACGATTGCTTAGTCTAAATATACACATCTACTAAGTAGAGAACAGGTGATAGTGATAGACATCGAAGTGGTGGTCAAATGAAACGTCACAGCTGTCGGTTTTTTGTTTAGTCAGTGTTGGTGTCTTATCGATCAAACCAGAAATTCTTTTTCAATCCTGCATTGATCCTTTAATTACGGGCCACAAAACCGCAGAGATGTCGATCCCATAAATTTGTAATTAAAATCCCATTTTCTAAGATGGCAGTCACTCGATTAGGGACAAGCACGTGTACAACGGTGTCGGTCCCCGGTGAACCGAAAAGAAAGAGAAGCGATTCGGTCCTAAGCCACTCGAAATCCAGGTTGCAGAAAAGGGAAATTCTTTGAAGTTGAAACCCCGGGGCAGCAGCTGGCACTTCATCTGCCTATCATTTTCAATTCATTCAAAATTACACAGCTCGCCCCGACTCAGCACAGCTCATTGACAGCCGGGCTTTCTTGGAATTTCTCGAGAGTCTCCCATCTTCATCATCATCATCCTCATCATCGCAGTGGCAGGAGGAGAAAAGGACTCCCAACGAAAACGCAGCAGGTAAGAATGTTGGGCCGGATCCTTTACCTACCGCCACCGTTGTCGTTCGAGCAGATATAAACAGTGTGTATAATCTCAAACACAAACAGAGTGGAAAGCCAATTCAATTATAATTCGTTTTTTCGGCAATGGGTTTCGCCGGTTCGGTGCTGGGAATATTCCCAGTAGGCTTTGGAAAACAGCAGCCCTGCAGGCCCGTGTTCCAACCGAAACCTAAGCAGGTCAAGTGGCAAGAGGAACTTCTCCTGTGGTGGTGTGTGTGTACGCTTTGAAGGAGTGAGTGAGAGAGGGAGGGAGAGAAAGTGGAAAGGCACAGAGACCCCGTGCAGATTCCTTTTCTTTTCTCAAGCAGGGCCATAAAATTTTGAATGGCTTTAATAGGAAAATCATGAAGTGCCAGAAGGGATGAGAGGGTCATAAATATATTTGCTCAAGGTTGCTTTGCAACGGTCGGTGAAAATAGGTGAGAGAGAGAGAGGGCTGAGGACGGTTTGTTCTTTTTGAGATGGGTGAAATTGTTTTCGGGGATCCGTGCGTCCGTTTTCATAGATTACGATTCCTACGAAGGATCAAAACGATTGTGGACGATTAATAAAATTTCTGTTTTATTAACCATCACCTACCGGGGTAGGCAGGATATTGTTAGGGGTATGGTTGGCTGCTCAAGATGATGCGGGCTGGGAAACTTATGGTATTTTTGTCTTCGTGTTCCATCTAGAGATTCCGTAGATACAAATTTTTATATTCAGGAAATGGACATTGACGACAAGCTTATCAAGGCTTGTTGCAAGTGTTCATACCGTATCCAGCCATCATCTCTGAAGAAGCAACTCTCAGTTTTATCAACAAAATAGAGAATTTTATCCACAAACTGGTTTTACTATTCACGCTCAAAACTGCCTCTCTTTCATTTGTATTGCTGTCCCTTTTTTTCTCACGGAAAAGTTACTTAATTCTCGTAAAAAGTGGAACAACTCAATTGATGAGTTGTTCCACTTTTTACGAAAACTGAGTAACTTTTCCGTGAAAAAAAAGGGACAGTAATACAAATGAAAGAGAGGCAGTTTTGAGCGTGTTAGGCTTTTTGACATTTAAGGTGAATTGTTGCTCCATGTATTTTTTCCTATCTTTTATCTCTTTCTTGCAAACTTACCTCGCAATTTCAAATTGATAAATCTCGATTGCTAGTGAATGAACATCAAATCAAACTCTATCAGATTGCTCACAGCAAGTAAGTTTAAAAACTGATGTTATTTAATATTCAATATCTAGTACAGAATCTCAGTTATATCAATTCTAAATTTTGAAGAAATGGCTGCCTTCGAGAATGCTGCAGCGTATGCCGTTAATCACTTTTCCCTTTCTGGCTCATGCAGCGGAATTACTTACACTCCTTTGATCTAAATGGCGCTGTAGTGTGCGTGCGTTAAACGTCACTAAGCCTTATTGACTCTAGTCCTGTGTTTAGTATGTTTTCCTCGATTTAAATAATGTGTGCAACTATTTTCAGGACAATGGCTGTTCCTCACAGAAAAATCCCGGTTGAAATTCAGAATTCGATCGTTGACCTCAAGAATGATGGCCAAAGCTTGTTCAAAATTGCAGGTGTAGTAAAACGTCCACGATCGTCGATTCAGTATATCAAGCTGAACAATGCATTAGGTCCTAAATAACTTTGAGAGATTCTCTTCGTCGACTTTCTCTTTCATAAATAGTTTGTCTATTAAACGATTTGCTGGTATTTTTGACGTATAGGGACCCAAATTACCCTTTATATTACCGTTCGGTGTGTTGGAAAATACTTGAACATAATTTCACATAGCCGTAGGAAGGCAAAGAAAAAGTCGACGAAGAGAATCTCCCAAGGTAACTTAGGATCTAATGCACTGCTCAGCTTGAATTATAGAAATCGAGTCGACTGTCACTATGCTCGAAATTTCAATTTTGCTATTACAGATGTCGAAATCGATGAAATTTTGTCGAGTTGGTCGACTCAATCGATCGTTCGAAACTACACGCTCAAAATTGCCTCTCTTCATTTGTATTGCTGTCCCTTTTTCTCACGGAAAAGTTACTCAATTTTTCGTAAAAAGTGGAACAACTCAATTGATGAGTTGTTCCACTTTTTACGAAAACTGAGTAACTTTTCCGTGATAAAAAGGGACAGTAATACAAATGAAAGAGAGTGCGTTTTGAGCGTGTAGTGACTGAACTGTCAAATTTGGTCGAGTAAGAGTTTGTTTTGATGTGGGTTTTTCGTCGGCTCGTGGTAATTGACCTAGCAAGGTAAGAGGCACACTAAACCATTTTTTTTTGCAGGTGAATTAAGAGAAAAACAAATTACTTCAAGCCAAAAGTACATAATTCTATTACCAAAAATAATATTAGTTCCAATGGCTCATTGAACTGATTAAACTTATTGCGGATATCGCAAGAAGCTTCTGTGGCGTGGAGCCAGCAAAACTAATGCTCAACAGAAGTGGTAGGAAGCCAAGACCTCAATTCATTAGGACCACCAATGAACCTTGGGTTAAAATAACAAAAATATTTTCCCGTTAGTGATCCTAACATTAGCTCTCAAGCACAGTCGTTTGCCGCTCGGAAACTCAGAACAATAGTTAATGTGATGAGCTTTTGAAATTAAGTTTAGATCTAAGTTTTTCTAAGTTACTTCTAAACGCATTAGCTCAGTACATTTGCACTTGGGATTAGCAAATCGATTTATCGAAATAAACAGTTCAGTGTTTTATGAAATTTGTCCTAGATTTCTTGAAGTATAGAAAGAAAACTTCTTAGTAGTTCAAGCAGGAGTATCAGGAAAATATCAGAAGACAGCTTCCCTTAAGTTCCGAAGCGGACTTCTTAGAAATTCACGAACAAACTTCTTACCAATTTTAGAATATTGTTCATGAATTTCTGGAGTGTCGAGTGGAGTTGCTCGATTTGACTTCTATAATTAGAAAAATTTCCAGAAAATAAAATTTCGGGAAGAGCCCGTAAACCCAAAAAACTTCGAAGCTCAAGATCACATTCAACGAAATAGAGGAGAAAATTTTGCAGAAAATCAGGAGAGGACTTCTCAGAGCTTCAGGAAAAAGTTTAGGGGAGCGAACTACTTAGAAATTTGGAACATTCCAGAGGTTTAGGAGTTTTCTCAGAAGTCCAGGAAAAAAACTTTCCAGAAGTTCAGGAGGAAACAAACCATGGAGGGCGCTATCTAGTATATCTTAAAAATTTCAAAACAAACTTCCACAAAACTCAGAACCTTCTAGAAATTCCAGAGAGAACTTCCTTGAAGTTTAGGAAAGGACTTCTCAAAAGTTTCAAAAGAAACGTCACATAAGTTTAGTTGAAACTTCTCAACAATGCTAAAGAGCTTTTCCGAAGTTCAGAAGAGATCACTTCAGAATTTCAGAATGCGGATTTCTCAAAGTTCATGAAGAAACCTCTTCAAAGAAATGATATTAACTTCCAAGACTTTTCTCAGAATTTCAAAAACAAACTTCCCCGAAATTCGCAAAAGTTTAGAAAAGGACTTCTTAGAAGTTCAGGAAGACTCTTTCACAAATTTATAGAAATTTTCCTAAAAATTATAGAGAGGATTTTCCCAAGGTGTTGGTAGAATTTTCCTTGGAGTTCAGGATTGGGCTTATCTGATGTTGAAATAGAAAAAGCTCAGGAATAAACTTCTCAGAATTTAAGAAAGAACTCACCTAGTTTAGTTCCTTGATTATTGAGATTTTCAGCCCTTGGCTGGTTCATCTCCCGTCGTAGTCACTCAAATACCTTTTGAGTATTTTTGTAACTTGTCCGGGGGTGAGATTCGAACTTGTGACTTTGACGTGAGAGGTATGGATGTTAACCACTTCTATGAACTACAGGAGGGGACTCTCCAGAGGTTTCAATAGAAATTTCTCAAAAGCTTAGTTGGAATTACTTATCATTGCCAGAGGGCTTTCCTTAAGTTCAGAATTGAACATTCCAAAAGTTCAAAATGAGGCTTACTCAAAGTTCAGAAATTCCCAGAAGTCCAGATAGATACTTCTGAGAAAAATAGGATGAAACTTTCCAGAAGTATAGGGGATACTTCCTAGTGGTTTAAGCAGGAATTCCAAAAAAAAGCTCACAAACGTTTAGTTGGAACTTCCCAGAAAGGCTGGACAGCTTTCCTGATGTTCAGAAGACAACATTTCAAAATTTCAGAATTTCAGAAAGAGGATTTCTCAAAGTTCATGAAGAAACCTCTTCAAATAAAAAGAAAGAACCCTTCAAGAAGTAGAGTGGGTACTTCTTAGTAGTTTGAGCAAGATTTTCTCAGAATTTTAGAAACAAACTTCCCCGAAGTTCAGGAGAAAACTTCTCAAAAGTTCAGAAAAGGACTTCTTAGAAACTCAGGAAGACTCTTCCAACAAATTTAAAAGAATTTTCCTAAAAATTCTAGAGAGGACTTTCCCAAAGTTTTGATAGAATTTTTTCTCGGAGTTCACGGTAACATTAATCAGATGTTTGAATAGAATAAGCTCAGGAACAAAAATCCCAAAATTTAAGGAAATACTAACCTGAGAGGCCTACCTATAAATTTAAGAAGAACTTCTTTGAATTTCAGAAGAGGACTCTCCAGAAGTTCCGATGTAAATTTCCGAAATGAGGCTTTTTTGAAGTTCAGGAATTTTCAGAAATTCAGGTAGTTACTTCTGAGAAAAACAGGATGAAACTTTCCAGAATCATAGGGGATACTTTCTAGTAGTTAAATCAGAAATTTCTCAAAAAATTCATGAATCATCATTGAAGTTCAGGAGAGGACTCGTTGAAGCTCCCAAAAGCTTAGTTGGAACTACTAATAGTTGCTAATAAAACTTTTCGAAGCTCAGAATCGAACGTTCCAGAAGTTCAAAATGAAGCTTTTTTGAAATTTAAAAATTCTTAGAAGTAGATACTTCCAAAAAAGGAGAATGAAACATTTCAGAATATAGGGGATACTTCGTAGTAGTTAAAGCAGAATTTACTCAAAAATTCAGAAACAAAATTTTCCGAAGTTCAGAAGACAACTTCCAGGTTCTAAAAAGGACTTCGCAGAAAATGCAGGAACAATCTTCCAACAAATTTAAGGAGATTTTTTACGAAATTCTGGAGAGAACTTTCCCAAAGATCTGGAGAAAAATCCTTGCAGTTAAGGATGGGACTCATCAGAAGTTTAGACAATAACCGCCCAAACACAATGATAACGGAAACGGAACGGAAAACGGCAATTTTGACAGTTGCTGCAAATGTCTTCGATATGTCTAATTAGAATCGCTTTGGATCTAGCCTGTTTTTTTTTCCGACAAGCAGGCATACTCAGATCGGGCTTTGCCGTTTTCCGTTACCGTTATCATTGTGTTTGGGCCATAACTGAGTTCAGCAAAAAAAACTGGTCTTGGAAGGCACACACCAGAAAATTTACAGTATTCTCGGTAATTTTTACCGAACTTCAACAAGCTGAACAGTTCCGGTAACTGATTCAACGGACTTCGGTAGAATTTGACAAGTTCCGGTAATTTTTGTACCGGAATACTGTAAAATTTCACCGAAACCCGGTAAATCGGATTACGAATGTTCAGCTGTTGAAAGTTTGTAAAAATTACCGAATACTGTAAAATTTTCTAAGTGTGTAAGGTTGGGTTGTTAGATGTGAATTTTCAAAAAAATCAGGTGTGACATGTCTTTGAAAATCAATGAACTCCGCTTTTGTTGGCATCAGAGAGTTTGCTGAGGAAATGTCCGATATGGGGTATTGCTTAGTCTAAAGAAAAAAATCGTGAGCTTTGTGTTTTGACAAAGATTTGGTTCAAGCATTATTTAAATTTGAATCGGAAGTAACTTTACCCAGGTAATAAATTAGCATTAGCATATGCAATATAAACCAACCTTAAATCTGCATTTCAGATTCTACAAGCATTATAATAGCAGTAAATTAGCATCTTAAAGCTATCTCTAGTAAAATTGAATTTCAAATGCTATTTAAATGCTTGTAGCCTATAATAAGCATTTCGTATGCAAAAAGCATTGATGAAGCATTATCATAGCATTGCAATAAAGCAGCCGTATATAGCCGAAAGCGGCATTTATGCAGCATTTAAGGTGACTTAATTGCTTTATAGGCTGCCGGAAAGCCGCTTTAGAACTGCTAATTGGTTACCTGGGTAGGAAACTGTCTGCTATTGAAAAGTCGTATTTGATTATAAACAATGAATTGGAAGATGTGATTCGAAAAGCGAGTATAGCTTCGCTGACGACGTTGGTTTCGTAACATACAACTTTGATACGATGGCAGAAACGTACGTCAGACTTAAGGCTGAAGCTAGAAGGATTGGGCTTGTCATTAATACGTTAAATAAAAAATACATGTCGTGAGGTGCTCACGACAAAACAATGGAAGCCTCCCACTACGAGTTCAGGTTGACGGTGATGGAATCGAGGCGGTAAACAAGTTCGTGTATCAGGGCTCATTGGTGACCAACGATAATGAAACCAACAGAGAGATACAAAGCTGCATTATGACTGACCACAGTGCCTACTTTAGATTTCGAAAGATGCTAAAATCGATTTGGTGTCTTTGAACGGAAGGTACTGCATTCGATCTATGGAATTATTCAGATGGAAGACGAACCATGAAGGAGACAATTGAATCACGATTATTAATCAGTTGCTGGGAGAACTTTTCATCCTTAATTTTATTCTCGATAAAGATCTGATGTGCACAAAAAAAGCCTAACGAGCAAGGTAGAAGGCAACCTTGGAATACTTCACAGACTGCGTGGCTGGCGAAGTGCAACCATGGACCGAAAAGAATGCAGACAACTTCTGTGTACAGAAGAGGCCACCCCGGCTTTAACCTGATTGGAAAGGTAAGTATTTAGGGAACTGCATTTAATGTATATTCCGAAGAACTTGCTGATAAATTTTAAGAAGGTTAATTCAATGAAAACCGGCCATGTTCTTAAAAATCCTAAAATTGTCCTTATAGTTTCTTAGTGCATTTAGTATATCCATAGAAATTACAAAAACGAAAAATATGTGCTGTATTTTTTACGTAATAAAAAAGTTCCAGGAACTTTCAGAGTTTCTAAAAAAATTCTAAGGCTTTATGATGTATATTTATGCTGTACACCTAGCCCATCGAGATTTCGGTTCAAGTAGAAACAACTTTGCAACAGGTTCACATAAGTTTTGACAAGTTTTTGTAACTTCACTTTTTTTTAAAGAAAATTTTTTTACGAGCGTATTAGTGGAACAGTAGTGAATTTGATTCTGAAAAAGTCTGTAAGTCGCACCCGAAGTAGGCTTCTCTGTCAAAAGATAAGCTTTCTGAGGTGGAAATTAACAGAATTTGTTCGCGTTTACTTGTGATGGTTTAAAAAAGTGTTTCAGTTTTTTATTTAGTGAAGTGTTAATTTGAATTTTCCTAGTTTTCCAAGTTTCTGTAAATTTTACAGATGAAGGTATACTCCCTGAATCTTCTTCGCATTCTTTAGCTCTTTCTGGATTAAAGCTTCCTACAGTTTCGCTTCCGGAGTTTAACGGAGATTACATGCAGAGTCTAGGGTTTCACGCTACGTTCCTCGCTATAATCCATCCAAACTCGGAAGAGTCGGCGGTTCAGAAATTCCACTATCTGAGGGCAGCCCTAAAGGGTAGGGCGACGCAGTTGATAGAATCCATAGCGATCAGTTCTGCGAATTACGATTTAGCATGGCAAACGTTGGTTGGCAGGTACGCTAACGACTACCTTTTGGAAAAACGTCATTTATTACAGGCTCTTTCCGACATACAAACGGCGAAATAGGAAACAGCTGCATCAATGCACGTTCTTGTGGATGAATTCCAGCGACACGCAAACATTCTAGGGCAGCTTGGAGAACCAAAAGATTTCTGGAGTAGCCTACTGGAACATCTTTTGTGTACAAAGCTTCGCGACAACACGCTTAAGCCCTGTGAAGATCACTCGTCTACAAACAACGTTCCAAATTACGATTGTCTGATCGAATTTCTCCAATGCGTCGAATGCTGGAATCCATTTTGGTAAACCAGCATTCGCTTTTAAATGCGCGAAATTATTAATAGGTTGCTATGATTTGTTATTCAAACAAGATAAACAATGAAAAATGAGCTTAAACAAAATTACGAAATAATAGTGTGAACGATAATGTTGGTGAGTTCTATAACCTATTGTAAAATTGCGGTATTCAAGCAAAATTTAGAACATTTCCACACCGAATTTCGAATATCATTTCACTTGATGAGGATTTCTGTATTCCTGCTCGAATTCAGACAATCTCCCAACACTGCCATTTCCATCAAAATCCTTCTAAATCTCTCTACGTCCAAGAATTCCTTTCCATCCTTCCAAGTAGTTATGATTTACACTCATTCAAGACACCTCTCCATTCGAATCTAATTTAATTATAAAACAATTCAACACCCCCCGGTTCCGTTTCCCTTCAATCGGAGTAACGGATCCACCACCTCTGCTAAATCTACAGCAAATGGACCGAAACAAACGCACTCCGTAGCAAATTGCGTAAAGGACTAAGGCCCAAAAAGCAAAAGGGCCAGGACATATTTGGTTTAGCTGAACCGGTCGGTCCCCTTGAGTAAATCTCAAATATGTACTCGCTCATAGAAACATTCACTCGCTCTCAGCAGCAACCGAGGGTGAGCTAAAATATTCAAATTGTAAAGCTAGTCCGAATGGATGGACGACTCGCCGGAGCTTCCAGCCATCGACGACGCTCCGACCGTAGGCAAGGTGTGTTGTGTGTGTGTGTTGTTGGCTGCGTCTTCATCTCGGATGCGATAAACATTTAATTAAAATTAATAATAAATAATCTATTCATCTTTTCATTTCCCGACCGTCCGAACCTCGGTCATAGCTGATGATGCCATTGCTACTGCTAAGCCGCCGCCAACACCGCATATGGCCAGTGCCGTTGTTATACCAGAACCAAAGGGGGTACTGCAAGGAATGTGAAAAGGGAAACCACGCTCACACGACCTGCAGTCAATGTGTTGGAGTGAGGGGCGGATGGAAATGCAAATTGAATAGATGTGTACACGTCGATCAACATTAAGCTGAAAGAGCTCTACACACTGCTGCACAGAAGTCCAAGTTGTTTGTCCTCCACCTCCTCCCACCACGCTCCAGAGATCTCCGGGAGAAGTCCAATATGACAGGAGCATGCCATAATGAGCACTTTCGTAATAATGTCCGATCAAGATTAGCTGATTGATATTTGCCTACCTGCCAGCCGATCTATCATCTCTCATTTAAATTTTAACGACCACCCTGTTGTTGCTACCGTTACGGCTGCTGTGAGCTGTCATTCTTCTCTCCCGCGTCCTTTTTCGACACATACATCAACCCCTCCTTGAGGAACGATAATTTGAAACTTTCTCGCAAAATCCATCGAATCACTGTCGTCTGCACGTTCCCGTTTTCCCCCTTCAGGGCAAACAAATTTCAATGGAAATGAGCTCTCACCCACACCTCAGATCGAGGTACATTTTCCGATCGTCTCATTAAAGTTTTCTCCGAACGGAGGACGAACAAAAAGGAAATCAACTCACATCACAGAACGATGCTTATCCCCTCCAAAGTCCCGGGAGCCATTGTTATGCAAAAACCAAACGCTGTCAAAAATCGTCTCTTTGTCACCGTTTCGTTCGTTCCGGGCTGGAATCTACAAGACAAGGCGGCAAAAGGAACTAGAATATGTCAATTGGCATTGTTATTATTCATCAACAACATTCCGGAGACTTGAAGAAAACTAGGTCCCCCAATTTATTGGGAACATCGAGCCAAACAAGCAGGAAACTGTCTTTCAATCGGAAGTACAGTCCCCCTTTTTCTCTGTCTTCCAGTGGCAAGTTTGTCATCAGCGTCGTCGTTGTTTGGGGAAAATGAGAAACAGGAAACTTTTCCCTGATTTTTTTTTTAATTGATAAAAGAAGACAATCTTATCGACAGAAAACGGGTGGTGAGAGGAGGTAAGGATTTTTTCGAATTTCTTTCAATTTAAATGACTTGAAATTAATAGCGGGGAAATCTCCAATGCACACGCAAAAATAAAACCGTAGTATAAACTACCATTTTGGGGGTTAAATTAAGCGCAAACAACAACCATTTTCAGCTGACTATCAAATATACACAAATTTTGAAGGTTTTACCATAAACGTAGTTAATTTGACTTCAATTTCATAGTTGTTTTGAAAATAGGCAAAGTCGGGTATTTTACTACAAGATTTTTTTCTGTGTAGGATTAATTGCTCACCAGCAGCCGGAGGAGAGCCACGTTTGGCCGATGAGGCTCACCATTTTCATTTGAAGATTCGAAAATTTCAATCGTAGTGTGCTTAGGTATTCTACCAATGGGTGATCAGTAGTGCTGTCAACGCTCTTATTTACATCCCTTTATTCCTTTGACATAATTAAGAAACAAAAGTGTGATTGAAAGTGGATTTTTTTTGCGAATTTCAACCAAGCGCGATGGAACGCTTAAAGCTGAACACCCGGGTAAATATGAGTAAAATTGTGCCTCCCTGGTTGGGAGGGGGAAAAATAGGATTTAGATCATTGGCAGCTTGGGGACTTTTTGTGCAAGTCGTTTCAGCGTTTTATTGGATTTCCACCAATCGAATCACAAACTGCAATATCATTATCGGGAGGCGGCGAATGGTGGCGGGAAAGTCAGGGTGTTTCCGGAAAACTTTTCTCCAGCCTTTGTTCTCGACGGAGAGGAAAGACATTATAGCTGAAGCTATCGGTTCTTTGTCGTACTGTCGTGGAAGCCGAGAATCGAACGTAAGAAAATGGCAAAAATTATGCCAAATAGCGTACTCACACAGAGCGACAAAGTCCTTCCAAGTGACGACGCTGGCTGGTTCCATTATTTGCCGGAGCAAAGAAGGAAGAAAAGTTTGCCACCGTTTCCACCGCTGCTGGACGTCGTCCTACATACCGGGGGGAGTTCGTTATGTACGATGCCAGACGTGAAGAAAAGCAAGTGTCGACCCTATTTTTCATACTTCCAGTCCCCTCTGTGCTCCTTGCCGGCGGGTGGCAGAGCAACAACCGCCGCAGGGGTTCCTTCAAGTCAGTTTTTAATAATTAATTTATTATTGATTTTCGTCGCGATTGGTTTGGACCTTCAAATGTGAGCCATATATCCTGTGACCTTATCAAACGTGTGAAATTTCAAGTCCTCCGTCAAAACATACATGAAATCCACCCCGTACCATCCGTGAACAATCCCCTGGAGAACCTCGAGTCAAAAGTGTCCCGGTAGAAGAAACATAAAGCAACGACTGCTAACAAACAAACTAGGTGTGTTCCGATCGATGATAGCACAGCATAAAGCATAAGCTCTCTGCTACCTCACATGTCACCCACACTCACTCACACACACACGTGGTGGAACGCGTCTGCTCATATGCAACAACAAAGAAAAGAAAACTGGGGGACAAACCCCGGCAATGCACCGACCTAAAAGTGTAGGGAAAACCATGACAGAGTGGAAAAATTCGTCTACGGTTCTCCGGGCTCCCCACCGAAGGAAGGAAGGTTGGAAAAACATGTGTACCGGAGACGGTCGCTATGTTGCAATTTCAATGCTCAGCGTTCCGTTTCGCCTCCTCTCCCCTTCTGCCAACCAACCATCAATCGTAGCCGGGCCCTTCGCTGGAATGCCACTGGGTGATTCTTCGTCACTCCTTATTTGCCAGCTCCGCACTGCACTGCACATAGATGCACCGCGCGCACACACACAGACTACCACATATGTGCATGCATGTGTCAACCTCGTCACCACTTTGGCCGCCATCGTCAAGATCAGTGCATTTTTACGGACGTGTCTGGTTGCGGTGAGAAGCGCAGGGCTGCCCTAAACGCACATACAGTGTTTTCGCGATTTTTACCTGCCCTGCTGATGAGGGTAATTTATTCTGTAAGTTTTCGTTATTTTGACTATATATGTTGAGATTGTGCCATTGAAGCGCAGTTTACTATCATCAGAGGCATGTTTATGAAATCTTATTCTCGAAGCATAAAAATTCAATAACAATTAAATAAATTGTTAATAAATATCAACTGCCTACACGCAAAAAAAAACATTTCAAGTGTTAAATTAAGCGCAAACACGAACAATTTTCACTTGACTATAACTGCGTTTAATTTTACCATGCCTGTTATTAGATTTGCCACAAACGTGGCTAATTTGACGAAAATTTCATGGTAGTTTTAAAGATAGGCATAGTCGGGTAAAATTGTAGATTTTACCACAAGATTTTTTTTTGTGTAGTTCTTAAAATGCAGACTATCCAGTCTTGGCAGAAAGAAATACGCGTAATTATTTTTGAGAAATGTGAGTCTATTTTGTGAATCGAATATGGATACTACCGGATCTCACTTGACGTGTCGAAAATTCTCGATCAACAATAGAATAGGGCCTATCAACATTTGTAAATAAATCGACAAAGATTTTTCATTAGGGCCTAACTGACAAACGTAAACAATGGCTTTTTTTTTACGAATAACTCGTCATTAATAAGTCGCCTAATTAATCCACCACGGTAATTCCGAAGAGGAAGATTTCACCTATCCGATAGAATTGGAGGTTTACATGGGTATTTTTTGTGCCACCGGAAATTTGCGATAGAAGCCGTTGTTAACGTTTGTCGGTTAGGCCCTAAAGAAATATTTTTGTCGAAATGCTTCTGAACCAACAGTCACGCTTGTTTGCATTTTGCCAAAACTGAGTAGAAAACGACTCACTATTGTTAAACGTCGAACAACTCTAACTAGAAAAGCTATAAGGTTACTCATTTTTTGATTAACTACTCAGAAAAAATATTGAATTTTTAACAGGCGCGTAAAATTTTGCTTCAATTAATTTCAAGTCAAAGGAGGTGTGAAATTGTTTGCAATCTTTCATACGCCATACAATAATGTTTGCAATCTTTTATGCAACAAGCTGGATTGACGCGTTGTCTGACTTACAAAGAAAAAAGAAATAGGCGCGTAAAATTTCCCTTCGTTTAATTCTAAGCAAAAGGAGGCGTAAACAACGAAATTGTTTGCAATCTTTCATGCGCCATACAAAAAAATGTGTAGTCTTTCATACCACAGGCTGGATTCAGACGTTATTCAGCGTAAATTTACATGAAATATCCCATTATTTTCTGCCAAATCTAGCATTCCCTTTATGTGCATTTGATACGCAGAAAATTCAATGTTTCTTTTTATCTGTGTAGATTTACTTGAAATATCCCATTAATTTCTTCCAAATGTAGCATTCCCTTTACATGCGTTAGATTACGCAGAAAATTTAATGTTTCTTTCTATTTGTGTAGGTCACTTTTCAAAATTAGAGAAGATACTATTAAGTATCTAATTTTAGCTGATTAAACAATCTGACTGAACGCTTCTCATTTCCATTAAAACCCGCTGCGCCCCGACCGAGTGTGTTTTATCGTACAATTAACTTAGTTATAATTCCATAATTAATTTTATTTGATTTCTATAATTCTCGAGTTCTTTTTCAAACAGACGTAACTGATTTTGTAAATAAAAACGAAAAGTAAGATTCAAACGTTAAATTCTTTAAACTTTCTTTGAGCACAGTCATGCAAACTAAGGCCACCAATACATGGAATAATATTTCTCTAGCATGATGGTGATGCTACTTTTCGTGAGGGTTTTTACGTTTGAATTTTATTTCCCCTCTTTTTTTACAAAATCAGATACGTCTGTTGGAAAAAGTACCAGAGAATTGATTTTTCCGGATCGTTTGTGTCGTATTCCCAATCGTAGGACAACATATTTAGCTCACCTTGAGACGCGACCTTCGGCTTCGAAATAAGAACACTGAATAACACAATTTTGTTGCTTTCCTTTTTTCAACCGTATTCTTTTCTTTTTGATTTCCGGCGCAACTTTTTTGCGTTTCGCTCAAATTCATTTACTCGCCTCGATACGACTCTGGTTTCTGAATTCATTTTACCGATCTGAAATATTTCAGATTCAACTTTACCGACTTGATTTAGATTCATACATCAAGTTTTCGGTTCAGTGTACGCCTGTTTACTAAACGTCATTCACTTTTGTCAACATCAGTCTTCGCTTGCATCCTATTTACTACAGTTTGCACTAGCTTGATGGCGATCGTTCGACGGGGCTCTTGTAGTATTGGTGATACGGTGAAAATGTGGCAGCTAAATTCTTTTAAATATCGATATTTCAGTTCTATTTACATAAAAAAAAACATTTTTAGTACCTTTCAACAATGTATCGAAGATGTATCATGATGTATCGACTAGGCCTTGGACAGAACCAAGTTTTTAGCTTATGACAGTAGCAGTAGCAGATTCCTAATTTCAAGTTACGCAGTTTTTGACATAAAGATTGGAATTACGAAACGGAGTGAAAGTTTTTCTATTTAGAGTAGATCTGAACGAGCGTGTAGGTGAAAGTTAATTGTTATTGTCAGAGTCGAATCACTAGATGGATCATTGCACCAAATGCATTAGCCTCACTTTTTTGACAGTTCAGGGAGCTTGTTTACAAGGTGTTAGAATCTGAACAGCCCAATAGAAATTTTTTATTGGATTTTTCAGCTTTCTGCATGATTAGATTCAGGAACTTATGTAAAAATAAGTACAATTATACTTCAATCATGATCAATTTAGTGCACAAAATCTCAAACCGATCTTACCGAAAATATTCTAAGTCCACGTGAACAAGCTCCCTGAACTGTCCCAACAGCATTGTTGACGACATCGTTCAATGATCTATTCGGATTTGAGAACGAGATCGACTTGTTTCGACTCATTCGACTCGCAAAAAGTATGCACTCAGTCAGAAACTACTGTCACTACGCAATAATTCAAAACTAGTGATCCTTTTAGGTAAGAGATAACTATGTGAAAAATATGTTAATACAATTGACGATCAAATATAAGGTAAAATTGTATGAACTTTGAATATTCATATGAGGAGCCGTGAAATCCGCAAACTTTAATAATTTTCGTGAAAAGCCATCAAATTCAGTAAACTTGACCACACTGCTACAAACCGTGTGCTAGAAAGAGCACCTTACAGCTTTTCGCATTCTTCGCTTTGATCCTGCACGCTATTTCCAAACAAACCAAAATTGAGTACGATTGACACAAATCCGTCGGAAGTATGGCTACTCAAAAGTGAGTAAAGATAGTTCGTAGTGGCAAGATGACAAACAGTCAACATCGGCTTGAATGCGATCGATGTTTACTAATTTTCAACGTGTTACTTCTAACCATCTTTACTCACTTTTGAGTAGCCATACTTCCGAAGAATTTGAGTCAATCATACTCAAATTTGGGTTGTTTAGAAATAGCGTGTACCAAGCATCTATTATGTTTTGCTCGCATCTGTCAGAAGTTAATTTCACGCGATTTTGACAAGTTCGCATTTGATCCTCCGATTTGAAAGGCGAACAAGAAATGCAGAAAACAGTGAACGTATTGAGAAATCCACGTAAAGCTAAAGTGAGGTTAAACATCGTAGTATCTAAAACTGAAATTGATAATAACTTTCTTGCTATGTTTCAAACTGTATGGAATTGGTCAGTATCGTCATTAGCGTTGATTTTCTTATCTTTTTATCACCAATTACTTTTCTTAGACAGTTCGAAAAACCATTTTGAAAGAGCGCCATCTAACCTCACTTTTGCGTTGCCTGGATTCTTCCATTGCGTGCAGGCCGATGGTGGTCAGTTTTTTTGATCATGTTACTATGAACTAGTTACTATGGAAAAATATGATCGTTCTCGAGTAATTCATGATTAGGGCCTAAAAGCCATTTGTGAACAATGACTAAACAGCTACTCCATATGGTAGAACTTACATTCTTCTACCAAATGCTGCATTTATTTCACGAGAGTGATTTTAAATTCAAGAGAAATCGACATTTAAAGTCATTGATTGCAAATGGCTTTCAGGCCCTTAACATGAATTATTCGAGCGTTAAACATCTAATTTCTCAAAGTCACACTAGAAAACGTAAGCAGCGGGAAGATCAGCAAGCGTAAAGGGCAAAAAAGCAAGGAAGCATTGTCGGTGTTTTTTCAACGACAAAGAGGGTTATTCCGAGAGTCGAAGTGACGTTTCTCTCTTGGTGAGGTGAGAAAAGTCACCTACAGTGACTGACTCTCCATTTGACCCGTCACTGCAGGTGACTTTACTCACTTCACCGAGTGAGAAACGTCACTTCGGCTCTTGAAACAATCCTCAAACTGTGGCCCGTGATGCGCAGAAGTCGGAGCCACTAGTTCCGCTAAACAAATGGATCACCCAAAACTGCCGACTGTAAGTATTTGCAGAAAAATGTGAAGAATCTGGGATAACTCCCTAATTCAACCAGCCTGCGAGTAGATTAGGGAACGTCTATTAATTACGTCACGCAAAAATTGACTTTTTATACCCCCCCCCCCCCCCCCCCTTGTCACTTTTTTGTATGGACCTTCAAATTTTTTTGTATGGATCGTCACGTTTTCTCAAACCCCCTCCTCCCCCCCTAATGCGTGACATAATTAATGGACCTTCCCTTACCTCCCCAAAGTGTTCGCAATGCTCACATTATGGGTTTGACCGTCATAGTCAAACTATCCGGAAGTCAAAGCTACCCTACAGCGGTCGTTACAAGATGGAATAGTTGACTGAATGCTGTAACCTACCATGACTAATAGGTATTTGAAGAATTCATCGAAAATGAGCGCAAAGTATCAGCTGCCTCAAATTGACTGAGTTCCAGAATTGTGTGTGATTCGATGATCTGGGATAGAAACGAGTGACACGATCTTCAGGAACTCTGTCCAACTATTTGGCTTCGCTGACGAAGATGATAACGTAGCACGTAACGATGGCGGAGACGTACATCAGACTTAAGGCTGAAGCTGGAAGGATTGGGCTTGTGATTAATGCGTTGAAAACAAAATACATGAAGGGAAGAGGCTCACGAGCAGACAATGTTAGCCTCCTAGCACGAGTTCAGATAGACGGTGATGAAATCGAGGTAGTAGATGATTTCGTGTATCTGGGCTCATTGGTGACCGCCGATAACGACACCAGCAGAGAGATACAATGGCGCATTATGGCCTGCAATCGTGCCTACTTTGGACTCCGAAGAACGCTAAGATCGAACAAAGTTCGCTGAACTACAAACTTGACCATCTACAAACATTGATTAGACCGGTGGTTCTCTACAGCCACGAAACATGGACATTGCTAGTGAGGGACCAATGTTTGGTGTCTATGAACGGAATGCAGATGGAAGACGGAACGTGGAGGAGGCGAATGAACCACGAATTGCAACCTTTGCTGGGGGAACCTCGTTACTAAACTCGGTCGACTACGATGGGCTAGGCATGCCGTTAGAATGTCGGACGACAGCCCTGTGAAAATCGTTTTCGAAAACGAACCGACGGGTACAAGAAGAAGAGGCGCGCAACGAGCAAGGTGGATTGATCAAGTAGGACTCTCCGCAGACAGCGAGGCCATGGACCGGTTACAATGAAAACAACTTCTGTACTCAACAGAGGCTACACCGGTCTTGGTCTGATTGGTAGGAATAGGTAAGGTAAGAGTTCCAGGAACTGCTCTAGGACTGAAAGATGGCCAAAGAACTGGGAATGTCACAGTCAACTATCAGGAGTATTTTGAAAGGTGAGCTTGGACTGATTCTATACAAAAAAACAACGGGTGCATGACTTCACTGAAGGTTGCAAGAGTCGAAAGATGTCGGAAGCTGCTCAAAGATCATCACAACCAGCAAAATGATCGTTATGCAGCATATCTTTCTGATATTCCTCGTGATAAACAAGCTGTTCAAAGGTTCCAGAATGTTTCAAGCGTGATAGTTTGGGGATGTTTCTCTTTAACTTTGAAGGTTCCATAGCTGTTCGTTGAACCTGGTTTT
Organism: Aedes japonicus; assembly: GCA_034211315.2. NCBI lineage: Eukaryota > Metazoa > Arthropoda > Insecta > Diptera > Culicidae > Aedes > Aedes japonicus. The sequence goes on along the minus strand of JASCZW010013425.1, from coordinate 16,847 downwards.
GAAGAATCATTTGTGCTCTGGCCGGGTAAACGATAGGCAAAAGCTCGTTCGAGTTCATTAGACTATTCACTATTGACAAAGTCAATATTCGATTTCATTCGGATGGAAACGATTTTCATTTTGAAGTCTGCACACTGTATTGATATTTACTGCTATCAGATATATGCCATTGTCGTAAAGTGCATCCCCAAAGAACCTTTTAGCAACTTACCCTTTTATTGCGTACTGCACGTTTTTCCTTAACACGTTTCTATCAAACCGTGATGCGGAGTCAATTTTCAGCGATATTTGCATAAATCGCACTTCCTTCACCAATGCCTTTCGAACTTAATCTCCAATGCTCTGAAGGTGGTATTTTAACTTGTTTCCATTAATGGGGACGTCAGCTATCACTGCTAATGGGTCCATCAACTGCTTAAGACCCTCCTATTCCACGCATGCTCGAGTAAGATAATGGTATGTGACTAAATTCATTATCGATTCAATGAAGAGTGGACAATACATAGCCACCAAACGTTTCACTATAGCTCTGGGATTTTTTCCGGAATGTCGTCATCCTTCATCAGGCCATTTTTGTTGGAAGCTTTAGGGTGCCGTTTCTGAAAATGACGGATGAAATTGCCAACACCAAGAGCTGTCTGCAAATGTTTGCAGTTGCTAGGTTGAAGCCCCTTGCACATCGACGGGTAGAGCTTTCACGGAAATTGTGAACTGGCCTATTTCAACTTTGCCTTCGCACAAATGCACGGAATCGCACTCATAAAATATGGTTAGTTTATGTGAGGATTGCTGAGCTGA
>JASCZW010013425.1:0-12581 GCA_034211315.2 Aedes japonicus | reverse complement strand
CATTTCAGCATTGGAAAATATCTACATGCACGCTAAGATCAGTTTACCCAAATATGGCTGAAGAATACCCATAATCGCGAAAAGTGCACATACCCATTAGGCTTTTTGACGTTTAACCACATATCCTTTTCTAGCACATGCAGAGGAATGATGGTTTGTTTTCCTCCAAAAGATTTTCCTTCTTACTTTCACTCCTGTGTTTGAAATGGCGCTGTAGTGTGCGTGCGTTCAAGGTCACTAAGCCTAATACGTTACCACTTACCCATATTTGAGTATTATTTTCCATACAAATTTACTCATATATGGCTAAAGTCAACTTTACCCATAAATGAGTATGTGCAATTTTTTGCGATTATAAGTAAACTGAGCTTAGCGTCTGTGCTTCCAGTAGTACACTCAGCGAAATAAACTTTCAATATTCATAAGATTGCATTATTATTATTTGCTATAAGAATTCAGTATGAATTTTATAAATTTATCTTATGAAATAAAAAGATGATGAAAAAATAAAAATATGAAGCATCCTTAAAGGTGAACAACAACAACGTCATGTGAAACAAAATCCATTCATAAGTTAGTAATTCCTCAATTTATTTGCCTCAGTGTAGCTAGGTGAAATATTTATCAAGTAGACTACGTCTTACGGCAAGGGTAGGATGTCAATTGAAAATCTAAAAATAAGCGACCGAAACATCGTTACAAAATAGATTTTCAAGATTTTTACAAAAATCGGTTGGAAAAATTCCTGCCAATCAATTCAATTATCAAAAATATCCGTTAACAATAGAATATAAGAAGTGATGTCTTATAATTGTTTTGTAGGCTAAATTTACTAGACGCACAGTAGCTTAAACATCATTTGTGTGTTGAATAGAACTAAAATCCGGTGTATTTGGATTACGAAAACGAACCGATTGGTACACGTTTGCTGATTGTTGCTGATTATCCGGGTGAGCGCTTTCCATTTTACTGATTTATTTGCCGTTTTTCCTGAGAGGAACGATAATTAGTTATCGAAGAATGCAATTGACAATATTGACAACCTTGATCACAAGACGTGTGTTAACGATTTCGTGGATGGAAAAAGGAAGGCTTTTTGTATTCAGTTATGAAGCAATTATACCAACAATCAATATGTAACTAGCGATTTGAAATTGGTTCACTGTTGTAGAACCCCTTGGTCCGAATTACACCTTGAAGCCAGCACCTTGTTATACATATTTGCGCCTTTGTTTTGATTTGCTGTGTTATTTTGACAGAGTATTTGAGAGTGTGTTCATGTGAGTTCATTATAAGGGGTGCATTATTGAGCTTGGGACCGAGCTTGGGACGATGTTCTAGTACTGACTGAGCCAAGAAAAAAATCGTTTTTGTATGGGACCTACTGGTCTTAGAGTTAGTCTATGATTATACGCTTGGACGTCACCTTGTTCCGATACATCTTTTGATTCGAACTTTTTCGGTTATTCAGATTACTATAATAACCAGGACTCGGGAAAATCTCTCCGGACAACCGATGTTCGTCAAACTTCTCTTGGTAAATCAATTTCACCACGAACCAGTTCCATTACCGACATTGTTGTATATACAGTTTCACAGTTGGAGGATTTAAGTTCGAGATACGATGCTACTTTCGTTCACCTGCAATGCCATATGGGGCAAGCTTGGCCGTTTTGGATAGGCATCATTTAGGTACCGCAGAAAAAGCAGAACGCAAACTAGCTAGACCTCGCAAGAGATTTTCAGACAATTGAGAGTTGGTAAATGCTGTCAAAAACGCGAAGCGAAACAGGTAATTGTTATCCTTTTTGCCCGCTGAATTAAATGAACTATATTATATGATCACATCATTTATCAAGGTGAATCCTGATCCATCGAGCCCTACCCTACTAACATAGGAGAACCTCCTTCATGTGATCTTTGTGGGGATGCAGAGGTAAACACGGTCCCTAATCAGCAAAGGTCACACTAATATTCCTTCCCTATTTCCAACTGATTGCAAGGACGTGGCCGGCGCCGTTATTGATTATTAAAGAAATTGAGTCACTAAAACGTGTACAGTGAGAATGGTCGGTTACTCCCAGTCCCATTCAGTTGATTCATTGTGCAATTTCACTGATTCTTATCAATCACGGATTAGCAACCATTGATACGTGCCGTCAGTCAAGCTAAGCTAAGCTAAGCTTTATGCACAAAAATACGTGCACAAAATTTATAAATTATTGAAAATATTTCATGCATAAATTGTTAATGATCCATAAAACAATTAATAATAAACTTTAAACTCATAGAAATGATCCATAGCAAATAAACTTTGTGCACTCAAACATATGAGTATAATCCATAAATTATGCCTGCATTTTTGAGTTTTGGGCACTATTTTTTAAATTTTTAGGTTCATAAGAATTGGGAAATTAGGCTGATGAAAATGTTGAAATGTTCTCTTCCCTATGCTTGAAGGATTTCAAATCGTGTCCGGAACAACACTAATTAAATTTTTATTATAACGAAATTGCGAGTACTATGGAGAAGGCCAACCTTTCATTAAATAGTTATTCTTATATAAAATTTTCTCAACTACAGTTTAGCCAAACATTTGTTTCTCAAAAAATATAAGTCCAGTAAGAATGTTCAGTTGCGGTCGTAAAAGTAAGTCAGCTTTTTGAAACATTCAAGATCTTCTCCAAAGCGATCCTTCTTTTACATCAATATTTAATCCGCAAAGCTAAAGGAACGGACATGTTATTAGATCTGAGTAGTATAGCAGTCAAGGATAGATTTCCCCGTGGCCAAATTTAAAACAAAATGAATCCCAAATTTGGAATAATTCCGGAACAATTTATGGATGATACATGTTATTTTAAAAACGTATTATTTTAAATGCACAAAGTTCATTTGCTATGGACTATATTCAAAAGTTTGTGGTCCATTTGCCAAAGCTATTGGAACATTGATGATTCATTTATGGAATATTTTCAATAACTTATTGATCATGTGCATGTATTTCAGTTCACAAACGTTAAATTCTCGTTAAACAATGTTAAACGTTTAAGGAATAATATTGAACCCTTTATGAAACATTTGCAAAATGTTTATGGGTAATCCGTACAATTTTATTGATCATACTCTTGATATAAAATGGTTCATTTTTTACATTTTATTGCTAACATTTATATAAAGTATGGATCACATTACTGTATTGTATGGATCCTTATGGGTCATAAATGCGGTTTTTATGGTACGAATTTCAGTTTAAAGGTGCAAACTTCGAGCTGTCAATGGAATCTACTTAAAGGGTCACACTTTAAATGCATAGAAGTATTGTGACTTTATGTATATCTTATTTCAAATTCAAGATTCACGTACACACTACCAACATGTCATGTAAATTTCTGTCTCTGGACCGACACATGCAAGCGTCCTTTAGCACATAAGAATGAGTTCAAAGAGATGAGAAAATAAATTCAATCGAACACATCTTTCGTCGAGTTGCGTATTAGTTTCTTAGTGTGTAGTTATGAAAATTCTACATAAGTTGTATTACTTTTGAAAAAACTGTGTCGAGTTGTACTTTATTTTGAATCAAATGACTTCCCTTGCACTGAGAAGAAGTGAGCTTGTTGATGTTGATTCCTGCTCAGGAAGGTAGTATTTTGCTCAAGATCATCAGATTTGTTTGAAATTATGAAGGGATGTTTCTATGAATTTTGAATAAATTTTGGACATAAGTATTTATTATGCATTCACTTAGAGTATATGAGTTACTTTATGGAAATTATGGATGTTATCAATTGAATTATTCTTATGGAAAATACTCGGCCACATTTTTTTTATCCTATATGCACACTTTTTAGTGCAAACAACTTCATTTATATCAGAAACTACAAGGCGATAGTTGAACTTCTCATTTTAGCGTGGTCAAAAGTATTCGTCATATAAATGAACTTTCTTGCTTGCGTGCATCTATTTTCTAAGCAGTTATCAATATCTTTAACATAAAAATTATAAAGTAAGGGACTTAAATATTAGCCTTGATGTAAAGTCCATGTAGCCAATTCTGAAAATTGTCAGTTGGCCTAGAGTGAATGTTATTTGTTTTTCTGACGTTGAGTTATGCAAAAAAAAAAAAAAATCCTGGTAAACCGCTACTGTGCAGACTATTACCCAGTATATCTAGGGTAACTGAATCAATTGAGCCCTTAATGTCCAGAAATACAGTAGCCAATTGCTCCTTATGTGCAAAGGACAGATGTATATCAGATGAAAGCAACGCTAAGCAATCGTTTATTTCTTTACTCTTTATTGCTGGAGACTGAATTTATCTTAGAGTAAAGCACAAATTTCAGCCGGTATCATGATTTTATCTGAGTTTTTATGGTAGTGGGAACATGTGCCAATCTATTTTCGGGTCTTATTTCAGGATATAACCAAACTTTAGTCTAGACACCAAGTGAATTGGTCCATTTCTTACAATATCTTGCTGAGGACTTCAAGTGTATTCAGATTTGTATTTCGAGTTATGAATACATTTTTCACGGAGTGCTGAGCAGATTCTGCGCAGTATTCCGTTTGTTTTTTAATCGTTTTCAAAATTTTAAATGAATTTCAAGCAAATTTAGTTGGAATTCAAAGCAACAACTACCATTTTTAATTGTGAATCTTACGAGACATCTGAGGTTCCTTATAGTAGATTATGAGAAAATCTTTCAAAGGAATCATCGAAGATTATACTCAGGAATCAAACTGGAATCAAATATCAATACGATTTGCTCATGGATCTCGTTCATTGAGCATCCTTGCGTGAATAAATTCCAACTCAGGACTCTTTATGGCCTGATGGCATCACAAGCAAATGGCAGAAGACCGGTGAAAGCTTGAAAAAGGAGTGTTTACGGCCGACAGTCAAACATGGTGGAGGTAAATTCCTGCAACAGCATTGTCAAATTGTCAAATAACTCAGCCAGAATTTTCGTTGTCTATACAGGTAGGGTCATTATTTGGTACTGGATGGCATCATCTGGTGTTAGAGAGCTTGAATTCATTGACGGAATAATGGCAAAGGAAGTTTATCTGGATATATTTAAGCAAAAACTTCCAGCAACCGTCCGGAGCAACCGTATCGCAATGGTTCCCAACTAAACATCTGTTGTTTATTTTGAAAATTAAGGTTCAAGAACAACATCCAACAAGTATTCAGCAATTATGACAAGTAATTGAAACTGAATGGGACAAAATCACACCAGGAACGATTGCTAAGCTTGTTGAATCAATGCCGCTGATGTCAAGATGCCAAGCTGTTATTGAAGCTAAGAGTTGTCACAATGTTATATTATTACTAGCTGAACCCGGTGCGAGCCTTGTTACGCATGCTACTAAATGAATGAAAAATTTAAAGAACTGGCGCGTCTATGTTTTTTTTCTGAATGAATGTGATAAACATATTTTCGTTTGCAAATGTGTGTAATTTCTGCAAAAAAACGAAGGTTTGTGTTTTTAATTTAGCCCTTTGATCAGCAATTTGTAGCGATTTTTCTATCTGTTTAGAAGCATTTGATAAACAAAACATTTATCGTAAAACGAAGCCGTTTTCTTTCAGTTTGAACGTGTTTTTTTTCTTGGATAAGCTTAGATTAACTTCTTGAGCATAATGTTAGCACAGATTAGTAACTCTAGCATCCCCCATTCATGATAACGAAGGGGTTAACCTTCTATCAGAACATGCTGTTTACCCAAGATATTCCTCCTTTTTTTGTTTTAGTTGCGTAGATATCTCTCATGTTTGGTTCAAATTTATATTTCATTTATTTGAGAGCACATATATACATTTCTTGCCTCCAAAAACCTCCACATACCAAATTTGGTTCCATTTGCTTGGTTAGTTCTCGAGTTATGCAGAAACTTATGTTTCATTGGTGTGGGAGCCAGCCTTTTCAGAAGAGGGAGGGGTCTTGAACCATCATAAGAACCTTTCCCCGCCTCAAAAATCCCTGCATAAAAATCTTCACACCAGTAGGTCATTATTCTCATGTTTGGATGAAATTTGTGTTTCATTTGTATGGGAGCCCCCCCCCCTTTCAAAGAGGAGAGGGGTCTCAAACCATCGCAAAAACATTTTTCGCCTGCAAAAACCCCCATATGCCAAATTTAGTTCCATTTGTTCGATTAGTTCTCGAGTTATGCAGAAACTGCTGTTTCATTTGTAGGGAGCCATCCCTAATAAGGGAGAGGTCTTGAACAACCATAAAAAAAACTATATCTTCATAAGCCCCCACATACCAAATTTGGTTATGGAATTGTTTAGTTTTCGAATTATGCAGAAATTGGTGTTTTATTTGTATGAGAACCCCCCTTCAAGACGGGGGAGGAGTCTCGATCCATTTTCTCCGGCCCCAAAAACCCCTACATTCACATTTTCATAATAGTAGGGATGATTCTCATGTTTTGTTTAGTGTTGTGTTTCATTTGTATAACAGCCATGAGGTGAGGGATTTCAAACCGCCATAGAAACATTTCTTGCCTTCAAAAAACCTCAAATGCCAAATTTAGTTCCACTTGCATGATTAGTTCTCGAGTTATGCAGAAATTGTTGTTTCATAGGTGTTGGAGCTCCTCCTGCCAGAAAAAGGAGGGGTCTTGAACCATCATAAGAACCTTCTCCGGCCCCAAAATTCCCTGCATAAAAATTTGCATAGCAGTAGGGTTAGTTCTCGTGTTTGGTTGAAATTTGTGTTTCATTTGTATAGGAGCCCCCCTTTTCAGAAAGAGGAAGGGTCTCGAACCACCATAGAAACATTTCTTGCCTTAAAGAACACTCCCATGTCAAATTTGGTTCCATTTGATTGGTTAGTTCTCGAATTATGCAGACATTTGTTTTTCCTTTGCATGAGAACCCCCTTTCTAGAGAAAGGAGGGGTCTCTTACTATCATAAGAAGCTTCCCCAGCCCTAAAAAATTCCCCTACATGCAAAATTTCACGCCGATCGGTTCAGTAATCTGCGAGTCAGTAAGGTTCAGACAGACAGAAATTCATTTTTATATAGATAGATTTAGTTATAAAGTGGATAAACTTTTTTTGTATTTGTTTTTCTATTGTTTTATTGCCATTGTTTTTCAGAGGAGGAAAAATATCATGTGAATTTGATGGCAGAATGAAAAGAACTTAAAATTTAATAAATCATAAAAAAAACATTCATAGGAATATTTTACCTTTCAACTGAATAACAGGAAAATTGCGAATTGGCGGTAGAGCTGGATTAACTTTTTTAATATACTGTAGATTGTAAGCGACATAAGGTTAGTTCAATGGAATTGAATTTCTTGTCGTTTTAAACTGATTCTGATGTAATAAAATCAGGTTACACTTACCTTTGATAGTGTGTAGTCTTGCAAATTCCCCACAAACGTTCAACTGAAACATTCCCAAGATCAAACACCAAAAGACGGCCTTCACCCCATTTTCCGGTAGTGTTTTATAAAAACTTCAACCGGAAGTAAATGCATCCAAGTGGCTCGACCAATACTAACTGAAACTGCACCATATGATTCAGGAAACGTCGGTTTTCAGTTGATTATTCAACAAACTGGCATTGTAATAATAGGCATTTTGCGTAAATGTTTCTAGCCTGCTTTTTGAATCATCTGCCTGCTTCGAAAATTACCTGCAAACAATAATATTCACCCAATAAATCATCATCTCGTGAATCGATATCATTAAAAGTCGACCAATTTTCGGCAGATATGACCATAATAAACCCAACAGCAGCAGCAGCTGCGGCTGCCACTTGGCTCCAATCGGCACATTCACGGCTCAACACCGATCACACTCACAGAACATCACATCGGGCCGCAGCATTCGAGTCGAGGTGCCGTGTGAAGAATTCAAATTAAGGTGAAAGCCGCCACCACCGCTGCCATGGTTGTTACTGCGTCGGCAAACGACCTACAATTTTCGATTGGCCCTCAGCCGGCTCGGGATGAAGGTGGCGATCAAGAAGCCCACGAAACATCAACACCACCAAAAGCGATATTCCACCGCTTCTTGACTTACGCTCACATACACACACACATACAAATGCCGACCGTGGTTTGGCGTGGTGTGGTTGGTCGTCCCCGGGAACGAGAGTGTGTCTGCCAATTTTGCGAAAGGCCACTTTAAGAAAATTACCGACCTCTCGCATCGTTTCACCATATATCATTTGATTAATTAGCCTCGTTCAAGGAACGAAGAAACTTTGGCGGTTCGGATGCAAAGCCTTTTCCGTTGGCGTTTTGCTTTGTGTTGTTTTGGAGACGAAAGGAGAGAAAATCCAATCTCACGAACAAGCGAGCGAAATACCACCTATTAACGCTGGAACTGAATCTGTAATTTTCATTAGCGTGATGACGTGCCGGGTTCTTGCCGAGGAGCCTCACTACACACGGGATTACAATGCAGTGAGTACGCACCTCTGAGCCTTGGTGATGGATGGATGGATGCTGCGTCAAGTCCTACTTGAAGTTTTGCTCGAGTGTGCTCGAAAATATTTCGGTAGTACGATAGCGATTCTTGAAACTAATTCCCCACTAAACCAAGCGAACCGAGGTTGAAGAACATCCCTCGCGAGCCTAAAACGTTTCATACATCACACCTCGAAGCGTTGCGAGTTCACGCCGCCGCCGCCATTTCAATCCCCTTCTTGAACCCACTCACACACACATGTAGGTACTTTTTCGAGCGAGCGCACACATCTATCACTCTTCACATGCACCATCTCACTTAATTTGTTCCCCTTTTCTCCACGGTGTTCCCCTTCCGCATCCCAAAACCATCCGCTCCTGGACCATCCAGCATCATCAATCTGTGTGTATGCCTTTGAGAAAACGAGACTCGGTGCTGCTGGATGGAGCAGGTTTCGAGCAAAACAAGAAAGCGAAGAATCTCGTCTTTTGGCCTTCCCTGGCTGTGGTGGCTCTCCCCGGTTGTTGATGTTGTTACTGCAGCAGCATCAGAAGCAGCAGAATCAGCACCGTGCTACAAAGTTATACGGCAAACAACCTCACCAGCACCGTCCCCATCCGCGATACACCATCTTTCCATATATGAAGGCCTCCAGCAGGGATGCCATATTCACAGACATGTCTGTAAATTTGCAGACTTTTCGTTTGTGTTGCAGACTTTTACAGACATTTGGAATATTTTTTAAATTTCAAATGAAAGTTTTCTTTTAAGTTCGGATTCAAAACGTACGAGGATCTGAACAGTATAGTAGATACCGAGGTAGATACGATAAGAAGCTTTGTTGAAATATTTTAAAATATCGTAGGTATCATTTAAAGAAACAAAAGCGGTGGGCCACCTGGAGACATATAGGCAATGGTATAGGCCCTTTCCGAGGGTAACAAGGAGTAACTTATGGTAGTGTTCAATATTGGTAATATTGGTCTTTTGCCATCAACAACGAAAGTCAAGGTTCACAACAATACAAATCATATATGACAAATTTACCATAAAAAGGCGTTGCTGAGTATTTTAACCAAGAAGCAATCAACTCTATCTATCAACTAAACCATAAATACAACCCGCATAAAGATAAACAATTTGCTGTATAGTCAAACCTATATTTCGAATGTTATTGTTTTCAAATAGTTTAATCTCGTTTTCCGCATAGAACACATATTGTTAATGTATGCCATATTGTCATTGAATGGTTTTTTATTCGCTGCACTCGGTCTGGATTACATACCAACTTTTTGGCATAGAATACAGCAAAAATTATGTTCGTGAAAATTGCCATTTTTTATGGTAACTGAACTCAACCACTTATTCAACATATTCTAAAGCCCAGTCGGTTGCCACTCGGGGACAGAACAACAGTAAAAGTTATTAGCTATTGAACTAAATGTTAAAACTCTGATTTTTTTTTCCAATGTACTACTAAACGCATCATTTCAGTACATTTGCACTAGAGATTTAGAAACATACCCTCGAGTTAAGTGGTCTATGAAATTAGTTCGTGATTCCTAGAATTAAAGAAAGAAGCGAACCAGAATTTAGGTCACATCCTGAAGAGCTCAGAAGTAGACTTCCCAGAGCTTCGGGAAGATAACCTCTAGAAGTCTAGGAAGAGAATTGCTCGATAAAACTTCTCCGATGGTCAGGCAGAAACTTCTCAGAAGTATTGGGAATAAGCAGTTCAAGGAAGAAGAACCTTCAAAAATTCAGAACCTAACATAACCGAAGTTCAATATAATTCTTACCAAAATTTCAGGACAGAACTTCCCAAAAATTCAGGAAAGGACTTATCAGAGCTTCAGAAAAATTAGGAAGAGGACTTTGAAGTTTGGAGCTTTTTAGAGGTTTTGGAGTTCTTCCCAGAAATTGAAGATTGAACCTTCCAGAAGTTCAGGAAAAAAAAACTTCCCGGATTTCAGACGGGAACTAACCAGGAAGGGCACTACCTATTTTTTTTTATATCAGGAAAAAACACCTCTGTTTGATACGTCATAGAAGTTGCCGAGGGGATTCCTCTGAAGTTCAGGAAATAACTTCCCAGAGAGTTCTGGAAGAATCTTCTTCAAAATGGTTAGTTGCGAACTTCCACAGAAGTGCTAGGCAGCTTTTCCTCAAAGCTCAGTGGAGAACATTTCAGAATTTCAGAAATAATGATTTCTCAAAATTCAAGGAAGAAACCTTCTAATGAACAGAATGAAATCTTTCCAGGAGTCATTGGGTTCTTCCTTCTAATTCTGAGCAAGAATTTCTCAAGGTAGTTCCACAACAAACACTTCTACAAATTTCTGGAGAAAACTTTTCTAAATTTAAGGAAGAGTGATTTCTCAGAAGTCGAGGAAGAAACTTCCAAGACACTAAATTTCAGGAGGAATTTTCCTATAATTTGGCAAAATGCTTTCCCAAAGTTTCAATGAAAACTTTTCTCGAGTTCAGGAAGAGGACCACTCAGAAGTTGAGAAGAACTAAGCTCAGGAAAAGAATTTCCTACAAATTTTGGAGAAGAAACTTACCATAAAGGGATAGGATAAAGAGGATAAAGAAGGAATTTTTCAAAAAAATCTGGAAAGAACTCTGGGACAAGAGAAGAACAAGAGGACTTCTCAGAAATTCAGAAGAGACTTCCCAAAAGTTTAGTTGGGACTACCCAGAAGTGCTAGATAGCTTCTCTAGTGTTCCGAATCGCACATTCTAGCATTTCCTGAATCTCTCAAAGTTCAGGAAATCTTAGAAGTTCTGGTAGATACTTTTGATAAAATTAGGAAGAAACTTTCCAGTAGTAAAGGGCGATACGGTCAAAATTTGGTCAATTTCAACTTGACGTATTTCTTTCAATTTTGCATTTAAAAAACCTGAACACCCCTCATTTTGAAGGTGTGTGTGTGTTGAATGTTGCTCCTATTTTGATTTTGGAATTCACTCTTCAGTTGTCAAAATGCCGTCCAAGCAAGAAGAGAAGCGTATCAAAATTTTGCTCGCGCATCGCGAAAATCCGAGCTACTCGCACGCAAAGTTGGCAAAATCGCTAAAAGTTGCCAAATCAACCGCTACAAATGTAATTAAAGTTTTTGGGGAACGTTTGTCGACAGCCAGGAAGTCTGGATCGGGGGAAAATCGAAAACCGGAAGCCGCTGAGACGACAAAGAGAGTTGCCGGTAGTTTCAAGCGAAACCCTAACCTATCTATCCGAGATGCCGCAAATAAGCTGGGTGTATCGTGTACAACCGTGCATCGAGCCAAAAAACGAGCCGGACTATCGACTTACAAGAAGGTAGTGACTCCAAATCGCGATGATAAACAAAATACGACGGTCAGGCGCGATCCCGGAGGCTGTACACGACGATGCTGACGAAGTTTGACTGCGTGGTAATGGACGACGAAACCTACGTCAAAGCCGACTACAAGCAGCTTCCGGGACAGGAGTTTTATACGGCAAAAGGAAGGGGAGAGCGTAGCAGATATTTTCAAGCACACGAAACCGTCAAAGTTCGCAAAGAAATATCTGGTTTGGCAAGCCATCTGTACCTGCTGGCTTGAAAAGCAGCATTTTCATAGCTTCCGGGACTGTCAACCAAGAAATTTACGTGAAAGAGTGTTTGAATAAACGTCTGCTGCCTTTTCTGAAGAAACACGGTTGTTCCGTACTGTTTTGGCCGGATTTGGCATCTTGCCATTACGGTGAAAAGGCCATGGAGTGGAACGCCGCCAACAACGTGCAGGTGGTTCCCAAGGACAAGAACCCTCCCAACACGCCAGAGCTCCGCCCAATTGAGAAATACTGGGCTATTGTCAAGCGGAACCTAAGGAAGACCAAAAACTGCTAAGGACGAGCAGCAGTTCAAGGCAAACTGGCTTTCTGCGGCGAAGAAGGTGGACAAGGTGGCTGTACAAAATCTGATGGCAGGGGTCAAGCGTAAGGCCCGGCAATTCGGATTTGGAAAAGCGGAAGCTTAACTGAATATTTTTCCTGAATTTTATACTGATTGAACTTGAAAAAGAAATTTAATTTGATTTTTAAATAAACGATTTCACCGATTTACACGCGTTTTCCCTTGACCAAATTTTGACCGTATCACCCTTTATAGGGGAACTT
>JASCZW010013424.1:0-25637 GCA_034211315.2 Aedes japonicus | reverse complement strand
ACAAAAAGCTCGTTCTATTTTCGTTAGGAGACCACGAACATTCTGGTAATAAGCTCATGCAGTCCGTGAAGCAAAGCGGATAATCAGAGTGACTGGAATCGAAGGGCGAATCAGGTCTGGATGGGCAAATAATGGAGTTGTACTTGCTTGAACTGACATGAGTAACATGAGTAATAACGACAGAACAATGCAAACGACAACAGAAAACAAGTTGATCAGCACGTTTTGTTGTGAAAAGAAGAACTAAGTTTCTATTATACCCTACAAGCTTTGACCCTTGAGTCTTTTAAGCCTCAAAATCTGTTGAATTAGTGCTAATCAAATTACGAAGAAATAATTGGATATTCCACGTAAAGTTAAGCCAGATAACGCCCGAATCTAGCCTCCTCCGCCATAGTAAAAGATTTCTTAAACATTGTTGTAAGGTGCATAACCGATTGCAAACAATTTCTGCTTGTTTACGCTCTCCTTTGGCTTGGAATTGAACGAGGGGAAATTTTACGTGCCTGTTAGAATTAATTTTTTTTTCTGTGTGTATTTTTATTACTGATGGAAATAAATTGTTACAAAATGGTTTTAAAAAATATCATGAGTTATTCATAACAACGTCCATGTGTCCGTGTAAAATGTTCTGGTTCAAGTAGGTTTTCTAGTACGACTGTCATAAACTTTCAAGTTGCAAGAATGAAAAATGATTGCAGGAAAAATCGAGGATGTCTTGCAGGAAAATTTAGAACACTCAAGAGGAGCGCAAAAATCTCTTCCAAAAAGCATTACAAATCTTCAAAAAGTATCTAGTACCGCAATCATTGCCTACCAATTATCACCATTTTGATAGGTGATAAGGTGATAAGATAAGCGTTGCACAATGTTCCATTTTTTGTGTGTACAGAATTTGAACTAACAACTAATAACACTAACAACTAATCGAAGTAGAAATTCCTGTTTTCAAAATTGAACCATTCCCAGAAAAAAACAACCTTCTCCATTGGACAACTGTGGTCAATTCTTATTAACTGTTAATAGCCCATTTAGCATAATAGCAGCTATTATGTAAAATTACCTTCCTGCGTGCATACAGTGCCGTCATAACAGACATTTTTTACGACCTTCATCTTCGGTCAGTATGCAACGAAAAGTCACATTTGTCCATCGGGAACGACTTTCTTTGCATTTCACCGTATAATTTGTTTCTCGCTACCTTACCCTAATATGTTTAATAAACGCATCTGTTTCACTCGCTGGATGCACGTGCAATGCAATCCGATCCCACTCCCAAACAAAACGTGAACCAGAAGTCGTCCGTTTTACCGTTCGATTGCGTCGAGCCGAAATTTGAGGGACGCGTGTCCACTTTCGATTCCAGTTTTTCCCCGAAAAAAGGAAACGGATCAAAAAAGAGAAATTCGGGTGTTGCGTTCGTACGTGCCGTGGACGGGTTCTTTTTCGAGTAGTAAAGGGTGAAACTGACTGTTGTGGATAGAGCTAACCTCGTATCGACTGGGGAGGGCGGAGGAGACCATGCATGTCATAAAGTGGCAACATGTTATTTGAAGAAGGAAGAGAGTATGTTGCGTTTTTTCGGGAGTTTCCCGCGTGCGAGAATGGTTCTTCATGTGTGGGAATATAAATTATCCAGGTCAAAGGACGGTGACCGCGTTTTTGGACGTTTCCATCGGAACGGTGGATCCGGTAGGGGGATGTTTTGTTTGCTTTAAGTGTATTGGGGATCTCTGTTGCTGCTGCGGTGTTTGTTTTCTATATTGAGGTTACGTTGAGGCTGTTGCAGCTAATGGTATCGAACAGATTTGCTCGTACTTGGATTAATCAATTAGGTAAGGTCGTGAATGAAGCTTAGCCGCCTACCATTCAAAGTCGACCGTGCTGTTCGACACAAGACGGTTAGAGTGTTACCGGATTTCGCTCTCATCGTCGTCGGTGGCAGACCATTGGGCGATGGTACCGAAACCGACCGGCAACAGACAGATACAAATCTGAATTAATGCCTGATTTGCACAACCGTTCATATCGGCATGGGCGCATACACCAAACCGACATTGAACCCTTCCCTCAAAGGACCGGTCAACGTCCTTTGGTTAGCCAGGGCGAAGAAGGGATCACCGTTAATCGGAGCACCCGCTATTTGCAGGTGGTTTGTTTGTAAACTTTCCGACTGGGAATCTAGGCCAGCCAGCATCCAGACCATCAGCTGATGATGGTAAGGAAAATTTGGCTTCTGTCTGTCGGCTTCGTTTGTCTATCTGATATGGTATTAAAGTCACCCAAAATTGAACATGTCGGTATGTATGTACACATGTTTGCCGATGAATTTGTGGCACCAAAGCCAACAAGGCCAAATCGCACGAGAATCTCTCGAGATGTCTACATTATCTTTCACTTTCAGCAGGATCCCAAACGCTGTTATGGAACTACGACGGCATTAGCTGGCTTTGTGTTGCACCAGAACCAACGGAAGAGCATGTGGAAAGATGCATAAGCAGATTCCCTCAGCCAGATCGGAGTCCCATTGGGAAAGGGTACATTGCACTGCCGCCATGTGAGATACCAGTATAGCATATAGTATTATTTCGCACACTTCTAATTCATTGATAAGTTTGTACACACACTCAAGACCCCAACTCGTGCCTTTGCCTTCCCCACCGTTGTGCCTTTGAACCTGAAATATACCGCACAATCCGGTGGAACCGAAATCTGTTGATGCTCGATATTTCATTCATATAGCAACACGTCCAGAAGCCGACGGTAGCTTATGATGGAGCATGATATTTCTACGGGAAATAGTTTACGGAAGTAAAACCTCTCAAATATAGATATCGACTGAAGTTGGAAAGGTTTTACGGAAACAGACAACTAACTTCTAACTTGGGATTTTTAAGTGTTATTCTGCGTTCGGACGTTCCACCCCTAGTAGCAAATCCTTAACATTTTTTCTGTTAAATTTACTAAACACCAGTGCCGGTAAAATCAATGCATCTGCCCCAAAATGAGCTGAAAATGAAGACAACCTTAACGGACAGACCAACTGTCTTCGTGAATTTGAATTTTGAAATGACAGTATTCTCTCGATCGGAGCAACCGCTTGAGTTTTGAGGTTATTATTTGATTTTGTTCATGCGTCAATTGATGTTCATTATCGCCTGTGCTGTTGTCAACTCGGCGGGCAATTTAACTCAATTTGAGAGGCCACTTTCATGTCAGTCGCATGGGAGTCGCGACTCGGTTTCGTAAAAGTGGAGTTACTCGGTCTAGAGTGACTCCACTTTTACGAAACTGAGTCGCAGCTCCAATGCGACTGAGTAAAGTGGACACTCAAATTGAGTTCAATCTGCGGCCGTGAATATCAACATTCAATTTCATGAATTTCGAGGTAGGCTTTGCGTGTGGACGGACGTCAAGTTTGATGTCTCGGTGGCAGTTTTGTTTTCGCTCTTCAGAAATATGAAATCGATAGTTTTTTGAGAAAAAAATCAATTTTTCTTATTTTTCGAGTGTAAATTGTATGTGTTGTTAGGTGATCGTTTGCTGTTTTATCTGAAAATTGTTTGCTATTTTGCACTTGCTGTGTAGCGAGTTGGTTTTCAAGCTTCCGAAGAGTGTCTGGTGGAAAAAGGATTAATTTTCTGGCATGATAGTAGGATGAGCCAGATCTGCGTGATTTTGAAAAGAACATTGAACTTTTAGATGAATCCGAGTTACATTACAGTTTGTGACACTGCCTGCAAGAGTACCAATGTTGCCTTCCTGATATTGATCCATTGCTTCCGCACCGATCAGCTAAGTATTTATCCGTATCCATCTATTTACCTATAATCTTACTGTTTTATTCCTGTCTAAAGGTTGTACGGAATCAAATTGCACCACTTTAAATGGTTGTAACTTTCTACCCGTTGGGTATTTTCTATTGAAATTTTGTGTAGAATTAGTTCAATGTATTTGTTACCTGTGTAAGTTTCACTAGCCAGATGTGCAATCGTTGCGAAGATGGAGTCGGAAGAACAGCAGCGGCGCAAAGAAATGTTGCGTACGCACTTCGCAAAATCCGGATCTTTCTCATCGTGCCATCAGCGAAAGCTGGGAATGGTACATCTTTACGGTGTCTCGTGTTTTAAATCGGTACCACGAATGTTTGACCATCGATCGCAAAGAAAAAAGTGGCAAAATGGATCACCGTATAGTGTTAAGGATCACAAGCGGGCAGTTCAAGCTGTAGCGATGTTTTTGCATTTGGTCTAAAAAAAGAAATCAAAACCACGATTTGGACCACCATTGAAGATGCCCTTAGAAGAAAGCGGAATACACTAGACTGTACAATCTCTTTAGCAAATTAGGCAGTAGAAAAGTGCGGAAGAATTAAGAGTTAGGTGTTATTTTAGACAAGAATATAGCATTCATTGATCACTATAACACAATAATCAGTAAAGCAAAGTAGCATGCTAGGATTTGCCCCTTAGTTCAGCCGAAAGGCGCAGCTAAGGAAGCAATACCATCCTGAGGTGATCAAGCCCGATTAAACTGTCCTTAGACCAGACCAGATTTTCGTTAAGCAGCACTTCTCGATTCCCTGGCATAGGCAAGATTGTATTTGCCACACAATCATACTAATGCATAAATGGTACCTGGCATCGAAAGCTCTCGATTAATAACTGTGAAAGGCATTTAGAACACTAAGTTAAGAGCAAGCAATAAGTGAATTGTTAAAGCAAGTTTGCAATGCTAAAAAGAAGAAAGGGAATGCTAGGATTTATAGAACGATTTAGTTACATCTTACATGACGCATACTTAATAAAAACATTATACGTTGCATATGTGAGGTCAATACTTAAGTATTGTAGCGTAGTATGGTCACCTTTTTCAGTCACGCACGAACAACGAACAGAACTTCCAGTTCAAAAGCAATGCACCTAAGTAACTTAAGAAAATAAATCCTTGTTTCAATAGAGCATAAAAATCTCTTTGAAACAAATTAGGGATAGTTTTGTATGGCTATGTACCTCAAATCACACACAACAGCAACGCATAAAGCGTAAGGGTGGAGCCTATTTGCAACTTCACACTGTTTGCACAGAGTTGCAATAGTATTTTTTACAACATCCAAATATTATCAGTCACGTTGCAACAAAGTGAGATGATACCGATATTAATGCGAGAATGCGAGGATAACTTTTTTTTTAAATGGATATCGTTATCAACCAAATATTAGTGATCAAAATAAAGAGAAGCAAAATGATCTGAAAATCGTGTTGGAATAGGTTTTTTTTAAACGCTTTCAGATTTATGGATCAATATTCTGTTCTACGACGCAAAATATAAACGCCCTTCAATAAATTCTCGAGAACCAAGCATTGCTTCAGATTTTGAGAAGGGAAAATGTGTGTAAAATTATGTTTGCATTTGGGCGAATCAGATATTTGATTCATTTGAAGAATGATAAATCGTTACAGGTTGTAAGGCTCAAACTATGGAGGAATGAGTGAAATTTTAAAACCTTATTTTGTATTGCCAAATTTTGGTATACATATGGCAGCTACGGACAGACCAAATACACTACCAGCTACAATAATTATGAATCCATTCTTAACACGTTAAGTGCTGCTATGATATTAACCTACGCAGACATCGTGGCAACAGTTGTAGTTTGAAAGTGGATTTTCTTTGTATAATTTACCTGATTTACCTATAATTCAAAACTACTGAATTTCAAATAATTCAATATTAATAAATTTAATATTAAATTAATCTAATAGCTGCTTCTTTAATCAAGGTATAACGTCCTGAAAAGAGAATGCTTGACTGGCATGACAAGTAAAACAATAATGCCCCGTACGCCTTCAACTAAAGTTTTCAATCCTTTGGTCTTTGTTAGAATAATTCAGAAGCTACAAAAAATCAATGGTATGATTGCTTAAAGTAGCAAAATAAGTCGTTTCCTTTTCTGAACCACGAGAAGTTAAATAACGTACTTTTAAAAGTCGAAAACTTCGTCTCATCATTTAAGTTGGTCATAAAATCCAATTTTGATTAAGTTTATTAAAGTTTTATTGGTTATTTAAGCATATCATTTGAACCTATATTTGCTTAAGGGGACCTTCTCCTGGTTACTGAACACTGTTTTAAAAATATTTCTTATTTTTCTACGCCGAGACCAAATAAGATAGACGGTTAATTTTTTTTTTATTTTTTATTAAATACAAAAATTTATTGAAAAAATTTTTTTGGCCAAAATAATGTGACACGCATCCGCTAGAGGGCGCTGGAAAAAAACGGCTTTCCTAGCTGTTGCCAAGATATCTCTTGAAGGAAGTTTCTGAAATCAAAAAATCAAACGGGGAATTGTTAGTAACATGATTTTTTATAAGATGGACTAAAATGAAGAAGATCCGATCAAAAAAAAATTTCGAGAAAAACGCATTTAAAGAAAAAAAACACTTTTTCGGCCCAGTATTTTCGCAAAAACGACTTGAAATGTCAACTTACTTTTCAAAATATTTTAGGAGAGTGTTCTAGAGGTATTAAGGAATCCATTTCTTCAAAAAAAAAATCGATTTTTTTAAAGGTAACCAGGAGAAGGTCCCCTTAACTCAACACCAAATTGCATGCAACATATTTGGTTCTTAGACACAACGATGTAGTGGAAATTATTCTTTATACCGATGGTCAACTGACTGATTTAAAGTCAAAAAGACATGTTTCAACGATAGATTTAAAGTAAAAAAGAAGAACAACAAGAAAAAGAAGAAGATACAAGATTACGTGAGTGAAGTTAAAAAGTTAATTAGCTGTAACATTTATTTCCAATAGTTAAAATAATAACCATACAAATTAATGAAGGATTAGAATAATCGAGAGATATAGTAGAAAATATAGAAAAAAGTGAAGAAATGGTAAATTTGCAGAAATTATTTTTATTAAATCATATGCCTTTTCCTATTTTTAGCTAATCATTCGACATTCAATAACCTCAAATTTTCCGAATTGGTAGTGAGAGTAACTAAACAATTTATTACACTTTGCATTGTATCACAGAAATGCGGTAATTTATCTTATACAAACTTAAGATAATGTACTATCTTAATATAAGTGGTAATTCTTAGCTGTAGTGAAATAGTTGTCGGAACAACGAATAAATGAGACCACCTGATCTCCTTTTTTATCACAAGAAGGTAACCTTAATTTCCTAAATTTTCAATTTTTATGCTGCCAGAACGGAAGCTGTAAAACGCGGTTTTTTACTACGGTGTTTTAAAATATTGATATTAAACAACTTTGAAACATCTTTACTATGGTTGTTTGCGCGTATGATCAATCGGTTATTCCATTAGGACAAACATTAGGATTCAGATATTGTTGCTTGCGTTTTGATTTAAATAATCCATTTGAAAAATATACAATCAAGTACTGATACATTAAAAGTTTTATCAATACAAAAATGTTACAATGTGATTAAAACATTAGGTTATTGTTGGGAACAGAGCAAAAATTATGTCCTAATAATTAGGTCAACGGGTTTCTTGTAAAATCATTGATTTTATGTCTATGTAAACAGTTGACAGAATTAATTCAAAAACATAACAGCTTATGTTCAACTACTAATCTCACAACTGATTTGGGAAGGCAATTTATTTCAGCTTTCATTAATATTAATTAGAAAGGATAGTCGAAAATGAAAATATTATGCTCTCCCTCTTTGAGTGATACTTGTTTAAAAGATAAAAAGAAATAGCCACTACCATAAAAATCATAGCTTATAGAGTTTGCATAATGAGTATTTAAAGCCATTTTCTTTGTTAGGCCTTTACAATAACAACAATCTCTAAAAATCAACCTCTATTTAGCCTGATTAGATTATGCATTGATTCAGTTTTCATTCATATCAAAACATATGCGGTCGGTAGTGTGCATTTCATTTGGGTATATTTCAATCCTCACAACTGTTGAACGTTGCAAGAACGTAACATTATTTATTGACTTTATGTTGCGTTCTCATTACGTTGCGAATGTGGCTCAAAAAACACATTTTGAAAACCTGAAGTCTCAAAACGCATCATTGGAACAAGAGTGTACCTTATGTGTTATGTTGCTCTGAAGGTTAAAATTACTTCATAATAAACATCACATACACTGGAAAATACTAAGTATGCAAGGTGTTGATAAAATTTACTTAGCTGCAAGTTTACAAAGACAAACAGGTCTCGACTAACTCCAATGTTTGTTTTAATGGTCTTAGCAAACCATTTGAGCAACATCAATGAAACATCTAGTATCTCGTATACGTGAAATGAACTCGGCTGTAACAGAATATGCGTTTTGTAACTGCAGAATTACTTAAATAAAACATGAACACGAAGTGATAATTATGAAAGATGTTTCGTAAAGCTACTTGGGGAACACACAAAGTTCCATAGCAGTTGAACATACTTTTTATATGACTAGATTTGGTTATAAAGAAGTTCACTCAACACAAAATCATGAAGATGTGTTACTCGGGTATACTGTTTGCACTTGGAAAATTCGGTTGGATAAGATTTCGTTCACCATCTTTTAATGCTCGTTGTATGCTCATCAGCACTCAAACATTAAAAATGCGTTATCGTTTCGCATCGTATTGATTTTGAAGAACTTTTATCAAAACCTAATTTTTACATACCAAGTCGACAACTACGATCTCGAAAATGTACAAAAGTCAATTTTTGCGTGACGTAATTAGCAGGACGTCTCTCAACTAATACAAAAACGGCGCCGTGGTAGCTTGGTTCATATTCATCCTTTACCACATATATTTTCACTTATATGAAATTACACAAATTAAATGCTACTTAATGCTATTCCTGCATTAACTTAAATTATAATTATTTTGATATAAATTTATTCACACAAATATTATTTAAATATCTATGAAATATAAAACCCTAAATAAAAATGTTTGTTTAATAATTGACGAGATTTTCAGCCCTGGGCTGGTTCATCTCCTGTCGAAGCAACTCAAATACCTTTTTTTGGTATTTTCGTAACTCATCCGGGGATTAGATTTGAACTCGTGACTTTGCCGTGAAAGGTTTGCATGTGGACCACTACGTCGAGGCCGCCCCTTTTTTCCCCTCCGTTTGGGACAAAAACCGCTGCGACTAGTAATTTGATCTATTGCATATCCCGAATCCTTTGTTTAGTGCATGTCGAGTTACTTCATCACTATTAATAAATAATGAAGTATTCGGTATTATTTCGGAATATTTCATGTAAATTTAAGCCTTATATTGCCTGAATCTAGTCTGTTGTATGAAAGATGTCAAGTAATTTCGTTGTTTACACTTGCTTTGGCTTACAAGGGGAAATTCTTCGTGTCTGTTAAAATTCATATCGGCCAACATCTTTGCATCGGCCACAGGTAATGTTTCGGCCAACGCTGTAAGGCATTTTTGTAGAAAGTTGAATCAGGATTCAAGAAAAATCTGTTTCATTGATTAATCTTTAGTAGTTTTTTTTCAAATCGCCATCCGATATAAATCTATTTTTTTCCGAAGCATACCTTATACGGTCTTGTGTTCATTGGCTGTAAAGTAGAGGCCTTAAATCCTCTTGATTGTCATTACAGCCGGAAGGCTGTGAACTCCGCGCATTGGAAGAATACAAAAAAAAACAACAATCAAAGTGCTGAGTAAAAACTCTCAAATTCCAAATTTGATAATTTCATGATATCCCATGCACCACTCTTAGTTTTATTCCAGCCGTATAGCACTCCTTCCGGCTTCTTTGATAAAATTACCATCAAAACTGTTTTGTCCACCAACACCTCCTCTATGCATCTTTAAAGCCAAAATGTGTACAAAGTTGCCCACTTTATAGACGGTTGCGAAAACAAATGCATAAAACCTTCACAAGACCATAAAGATTTTGAAAATTTGACCACTGTTGACCACTTGAGAACCTTGAGAACCTTTATAAAACCTATTGGCTGCCATTAAAAACAAGCATAGGGCCAAATGGCCACAGCTGTCAAAATTTACGGTGATATCGTGGTTGGTTTTTGTCGTTCTGCTTTGTTCGATTCTCTACTCTTCTAATTCCTTTAACAGTAAATAATATCTAAGAAGAAAGTTCTAGTGTTGCGGGAAATTTTGTTTGATAGCAAAATATTCAAAAAAAAAAAATGAGTTTTTTTATAGCTTATCATGCTCTAATTCATATGCGCATTTAATTTTATGGTGAATATTGGCACGATAAGAGCCGAAAAAAATGCGCTTAGGAAATGATGCGAGTTTACATCAACAAAAACAAAATTGAATCAAATATATTCGATAAATTAATCATAAATTTCCTGAACATTGATGGAATTCAATAAGGTATTCTAAAAGAATGCCAAAATTGGTCTCTGATCTACAGTTCATTTGCATTACATTTAAAATTTGGTGTATTTATTCTTTAAACATTTCAATTGCTTCTTATATTTCAATATGGCGATCGGAAGAAATCACAGTTTCGCCCAAAATGCCAATTTATCATCAGCAATGGCTACTAATAAAACTATTTGGTCATTTGGTGACTTTCCTCAGATGCCAATTTGCCGTTTAATGCATTTACTGGAGGCAAAATGGTTCTAAAATGCTTTTTCAACTGACCATAAGAAGATAATATGAATGAGTCCTTAAATGGCATTTCAACACAGCATTTTACGAGTTCATAAAGTCAAAATAAAACCTTTGATAGGAGAAAAAGGAACTTTAGAAGACATGCTTTTAACATCGTTGTAAAGAAGCTGTGTCGGCTGTCATAAACCTGACTAAAACTTGAAACCTGTTGGCCTCTCCTACTACCATAATAAAAACCAATTTGATTTCTAGGTGGCTTTTATAAAACATTAACAAAACTTAATAAAGCTGGCTGGTTTTGGCAATGTTACCTGGGATGTTTTGGTGTGCAATACGCCAATTGTGGAATCGATTAGAAAAAATGGCCGATAAAACTGGCGACTGTGAGTACATCGGTGATCGGTTTAAATTCCTTCAACTAGAACTTCTTTTCGTTCTGTGAAGTACAAATCGCATACATTGACGTAATCAATCATATTTCCTATGATTTCATTAGTATCATGACTTTTCATACCGCATCAATATGTCTTGATAACGACCCTTTTGTTCCAAATCCGTGCCGCTTCCTTCTGAGGCTAACGCATGCCCACAATCTAACCTTGTACCCTATGATTCCGTGATCCCGAACTCAAGAAAACATAATAGGGATTTATCATACATCCGAACGCAAAAACTCTCCCCTTCGAGACGGTGGAAAAACATCAACCCAAAGCTTACCGACGTGTAACCTGATTCGGAATAAGGGTGTCGAAGAAGTTTCTCCAGCGAACCCTTTTTCAGCTTCTGTTTGCCATAAAAAATGCGAGCGTATTTTTAACGATCAATAAACATCTTATTCTCCACCCCAGGTCCCTTTCCTAAACAGTTCCAAACTTTTTTCCTCACACTTTTACGCACTTCGATGCGGCATCGTCCCGCCGTCGTCTCCGGTTGAAATCACCACACCCCCGTCAGGAACGTAAAATTTCCTCTCCTTCGTAGAAATGGTTCCGATTTTCGATGATGGTGCGTTCCGACGTAGCAATCATAAAACACATTACACACTGCCACCACCCCACTGCTGCTGTTGAAGGAAAAATCCTATCAAAAGAGAGGGTGGTTCGTCGTTGATTCTTCTTGCCGCACGCACCTTCATCAATTCCGCGAAGGATCCTGCGCTACGCATTCTTAGAGGAGTAATAATGGCTGAGTTGGAAACCCCTCGCCCCTCAGCCCGCTACACCGCCATGCAGCTATGGAGGCAAACAAACTGCTAGATTCCACAAAATGCGTAGGCAAACATTCAACGAACGGCTGGCAACCCTACCCCGTCCCATTCGAGTAACGCAAACGCATTTGGTTGTGATTAACAAACTGTACGTTCGCACTTTTGCCTACGCACGGAGGTACCGTTTCTCATGAATCATTTCTTTAATGGTGCAAAATCAGAGCACTTTTGCTGCTATAATTGAAAGTTTCATTAACGAAGGGACTCGGAAGAAATATTTCTCGGCAGATTTGCCCATTAGGCCAGGAAAGGATGGCAAACGGAATTAACTTTCTACGAAGGAAAAAGGGGTACTCTTTAAGCTGACCAGTGTCCGGTTTTGGGATC
The DNA here is from genome assembly GCA_034211315.2 of Aedes japonicus. Lineage (NCBI taxonomy): Eukaryota > Metazoa > Arthropoda > Insecta > Diptera > Culicidae > Aedes > Aedes japonicus. The sequence continues at coordinate 13,439 of JASCZW010013424.1, read as the reverse complement.
TTTTCTCACCCTTTCCGTTCGTAGCTATGCATGCATGGATTTTTTTCTGTCTATTCGGCAACTGACCGTTGTCCTGACGTACGTTATGTAGGCTATCAATAATAATAATAACCGAAACTCAGTCGAGCATGATTTTCTTCTGGGACATTCGTGGAAGTGGTCAAACGAGTTCTTGGGATTTTTTTGCCGGCGTTTTGATGGGAACAGGACAGTTTATTCCCTTATGGGACAGTTTCTATGGGAATCCTGTTTGCGTTTTAGCTGGTCGAAAATTCGTTGGGTAGTAACTGAAATTTGTAGGAAAAACTAGTTTTTGAATGTGTTTTCCACATTCGATACCATCTGCTGCAAGGTCACTAGTGGATGACCTCTTAGGCGCTGCAAAACCGGTGTTCGACTGTGCCTAGAATCGCAAAGTTGGTTCGGCGGTTGATGGACAACATCTGGCGTTAAATGAGGGCATTATGGAATTGCGATGATAGTTGAAGTACTCTTGTAATTTATCATGAATCGATTTCAATTTCTCCAAATATATTGATGATGATATGTATGCAGGTAACGATTATAAGATATGAATGTTGAAAATTCTGCGTCTCCGCGTACAGCGGCAAAGAAAGTATAGCTCACATAATGAAGTCAATCCACTGTACAGGGTTGAAAGGATTGTACGTCATTTCCCGAATTTCATTTCTGGAAGTTAATTTCCCGGAATGGCGTTTCCCGGAATATATCAATTCCCGGAAAATCATTTTCCAGAAAAGCACCATTTCCCGGAAAAGTTAATTTTCTTTTTTTTTTCTTAAACATTAAACTGAAAAAAATGAAGCTTTAAAGTACATCTATATACTTATGTATTGAAATTTATTGGAAACAAGGTAAAAAATAAAACTTGATTTATTCTGTGAAATTAATGCAAATGCTTGGACATGGTAAAATAGTGAAAAGTCACTTTGAGATAGGTTTAATGAGCAAATATTTACCTGAGGTGGATAGACCAGTAACCAGTGTTTGAAAGAACAGTTTATGTTTAAAAGAAGGGTTCTCTCAAATATTTTTTTGTACTTTAGATATGAAAAAAGAGAAAATACCTTTCATAGGAGATCTATCCTTCTTTTGAACATGAGCTGTTCTTTCAAATATTTTGAAAAAAAAGAAGTCAGCCTGTCCCATCTCCTCCATTGATCTCTCCACAGAATGGGTCGAGGCCAGGTTCAACCAAAAAAATCCTCCTTCACGTGATACTTTTCGATGAAGGCGTCAGCTTCCTGCAGGCACTTCGTATTGTATACCTTCTGGTTCACCACAAACCAGCCTTCTGTTCGACGCTTCTTCCTTTCTCCAGTAGGGAGAGCATGTTGATAACTTCTTATCGACTACATCAGAGGACACAAAGTACCTTATGATGTCCAATTTCTTCGCTCCATGGTGGAGCTGGCAGTACCAACTAACCACCGAGCGTAGTTGTTTGATTGACAGCAAATGAACTGATAACGCTGTCATTGTTTTTCTGGAAACAACAGGGGTGCTACGATTCGCCATCCATGTCAAAGAAGTATCGACACACATTTGAATATTGTATGACTCTAAAGGTATCGACTCACCTAGAACAGTAGAGTCTTGAAACCTTGATGACCTGCAAAAATGTTGACTTCCTACTACGAGATTATATCATGATTCCGACCAACTTGAAAGATCAAACCTCCAACAAAGTTATTCAGAAAGTCAACGGCTTCCAGATGAGGGAGAGTATGGTGCAGAATTCGATCACTATGTGACGCTAGTGTGCATTTGTAACGAGTATATATTGTGATCCCGACCACTCAGAAAGTTTGAAACCTGAACGAACGGGTTCAGAAGCTCAAGGAACAACGGAAAATAGAGTGTATGGTTTGGAATTCTGTCAGTACGCTGCGCTAGTGTGCATGTAAAAAAGTGCATTTCTCTACGATTTTATATCGTTATCTCAAAACCAACTAATGGGTATGTAAAGGAGAAATTTTTTTAAAGAATTTATATCGTGATCAGCATAGAAAGTTCGAACCTTCTGAAAAGTCCTTCAGAAAGGTAAGGATTTTCGAAAACTTTGGAATTCTCCCTTTACGAGGCACTAGTAGGCTTGTAATATACAGGGTAGGCCCAAATAAGTTACGCAGTATTTTGTTCCAGTGTAAAAGTTTTCTAGCTATCGCAAGAGCCATCTGGTTGCGAGCGTATTAAAGAGGGACTGATTAATATGTACACAAACTAGTGTTCGCTAGATTCCGTCGATAGGAAGTGCCTAAGAAAAATGTGGATGTCAAAAGATAACGGATTTTGCAGTTGCATTTGCCGGGGAAGCGTCCCAACCAGATACCGGCCGAGACCAGGAAGGAAGGAATATGCCGCACCGGATCGACCGGATGATCCAAAGAAAAAACGTCCGCGCAGTGTACGTACCAAACGGCTTCCAAAGGCGGTGCGTGGGCAAATTCGTCGAAATCCTTGTCGTTCTTTATATAAACTGGCTCAGGATATGGACGTCTCCAGAAAAACTATCAGATCAGTTGTCAAAGAGGATTTGAGATTAGTGCCGTACAAGAAAAGAAATATTCATGGACTTTCGGAAGCCAACAAGAAGAACAGAGTCATTCGTTGTCGCGAATAACTTCGTCGGCACGGTGATTCCATGATTGTGTTTTCGGATCAGAAATATTTGTTATTGCAGCAAAGTTTCAATGCTCAAAATGACAGGGTCTATGCAGCGAGTGCCCAAGATTCCTTTCTTCAATTCGCACAGTTCAACCCTTCCAAAATCATACTTCGGTCATGGTTTGGGGAGCGGTTTCTGTGTTTCAACAGGATTCTGTGCCGTACCATGGAGCCAAGCATGTTGCACCAAGAATTTGCCTTACTTCATCCCTAAGAATTGTGGCCAGCTTTTTCGCCTGATGCAAATCCTCTGAAATTCTCTATTTTGGGAATCATGGAAACTCACTTTCGAGATCTTTAAACCAATGGGTATTGAAACATTCAAAGCTACCATACAGAAGATAAGAGATGAAATCTCCGAAAAATCAGATACGTTCCGCTTGTAATGCCTTTCTGAAGAGACTAAGGGCAATATTTAAAGCTTAATTCGATAGAATCGAAATATAACTATGTACACATAAACAATCAAATATAAGAAACAAAATAACAAAAAAACATTTAAAATATTTGTCTTTTCGTTCACGCTAAGAAAAAGTACTAGCGGAGCTGTTAAGTGTGGGAATCAAACTTTGGGTATAATCATGTTTACCTACCTGGCTATAAAAAAACCATTTAACGTCGATGTTTAATATTTCGTATTGAAGGACCTTACGAGAGATTTGATCCGAGGACCCCACAAAAAAATTGCGGCGAGGTTCATACCTTGAGCGGCACAACCATGGACAATTAGGCTGGGTCAAACGTGGTTGTTTCGCGCCGACAGCAGCAGGCTACAGGCCATGCTGCAGGTGGCAGTGTTGTTAGGAAAAACAGTTTAATGAGCCGTTCGTTTGGATTGTAATCAGTTTCAGCTGAATAACTTTTTCCAAAATCGTCGGATCGCTTTGCGGTGTTCAAAGAAAAGTTTCTATGGAAAATTTCCAAGAAGAAAATTGGGTTCACTTATTTTTAGATGGCAACGGGTCACTTCGCCAGATTATTCTATGTAAAAGTAAGTTTTCCCATATAAAATCATATGTAAAATTAAAACCTTGTGCGCAAAAATATAGTTTCACCGATCGAGCAGAAATTTTGCACAGTAATTATAAGACCCAAAAGGCTTCCAAAAATTAATAGGGAGTGAAAATTTGATTTTTTTTCATATGTCCGTATCCCAGGCTAAAGGGCTAAAGGGGTCGGAAATTTTTTGGTGTCGGTTTTCTGGGATTGTCATGGCATACTCTTCGTGTGAAACCATCAACAGCGAATACTACTGTGCACTATTGGAGCGATTGGAGGCCGAAATCGCTACAAAACGATCTCAAATGAACAGAAAAACAATTTTATTTTTCGCAAGACAATGCACCAGCGCACAAGAGCATCACAATCACGGCTAAAATCAAGGACTTACGACTCCAATGGTTTCCGCATCCACCGTATTCACCCGATTTGGCTCCCTCGGACTATTATTTGTTTCCAAACCTCAAAAGATGGCTAAACAATAAAAAAATCAGCTACCGCGAGGAAATCATCGACGCCGAGAAGGAGTATTTTGCAGACCTTCTGGAATATTGCATTTCGGACGGGATCAAGAAGTATTAAAATCGTCGGAATAAGTGTTTTATGTTAAAAGGGGATTACATAAAATAAGACAACATTATTTTTTTGTTTTTCTTTTCATTGCCAAGGAGGTGACTTTTCACCCCACCCAGGAAGAGTACTTTGGAAAAATGAAATGTTCCACACTGCAATTGAATACTCCATATTCGCGCACGACAAAACCGCAGTGTTGGATAATAATTTGTCCGCCCCATGCTATGATTTTAGTAGGGTGAACTATTTACTTATCAAAGAAAATTTAAATTGTGTTCATTGACAAACTGTATTGCGTGATTATGATGTAGATCGAACAGTGGATGCATTCTATCAAATTTTGTATGATATTTTAGAACAAACAGCAAACAAAGGGGAAAATCTTGCTTAAAATCTCCAGTTTGTTATAATAGACAGGTTACTAATCTAAAAAATAGGATACAAAAAGCTCATAAAGCATACCAAGGAAATAACTAAAAATTATGAGAACCTCTCGATTTGTCAAGCCATATGACGTCCAACTGAGTATATAATTGAAAAATGCATGTGAAGAGAATAATGTTAAGTCAGACCCAAAATATTTTCTTAGCTATGTTAAAGAAAAACGTAAGTCTAAGAAATTTTCGTCAAAACTACATTTAGACAATGGGACAGATAACACAAAAAAGAGCTATTAGCAACTAACTCGATGATTTCTTCCAGTACATCTATACTTTTCATGAAAATAATAAGCGTGATTTGCAATAATTCTCGCAACACCCCGAGCCAATCAAGGACATTTCAGTTGATAATTTATCTGTCAGGGAGATTTTATATGCTCCCAAAATATGAGTTGCATCGAAAGATGGAGGACAAGACGGCTTAACATCTATATTTTTAAAATCTCTTTCAGAAGAGCTAGTTAAACCTTTTTTTAGTTGTTTAATTCATCCTTGGATTCCAGCGAGCTACCTGTAGTTGGGAAAGAATCTCTTTTGATCCTTATTTTCCAAAGTTGAAAAAATCTGATATTAAAATTATCGTGGAGTTGCTATTATCAAGCATTCGGAATATTTTTGTATCTATCATGATTAAATGATAACATATTCTCACAGGTGAAGCATGGTTTCAACAGCCGTCAATTTTAAACAATTTGTAATTTTTTTCTTCAAATTAATGCATAAAGGAAATTATGTAGAAACGCTATATACCGAGTTTACTAACGCATACCGAGCAGGAGCGAATAACTTGATAACTGGCTTTGGTATTTAAGAGGTAAAATACCTGAGGATAACACCATAAAATTGTTCCCACAATGTAAAGATGCAAATTGAGGTACGACAATATCACAATAGCACCTCTCAGGTATTCCCAGGTATCCAAAATAACAAATTTTTTTGTTCGAGAGATATTTTATATACAAATCTGGTTTACAATAGATTTACCCTTTTTTCTTCTAATTTCTAGTTAATAGATTGACGACAAATAAATAAAAGAAAATATAATAAAAAGATAAAATAAAATTATTGATTCGTTTTTTGTTTCCAGATATTTGGGAATTGAAATTAAAGTTTCGCTTTATTAGTAGTATTGCATTCTCTTGTTCTTTATACATGTTGTTAACATAAATTCAACAAGACATTTATTTTTGAACATGTATGTTTACAACTGAGATTTCTGCCATGATCAATATCATGTTGGTAATACCGGTAATAAAACCTACATAAGTTTTGATCACGGCATAAATCGCCTTTCCTCTCAATTAATTATAGAACCGCAATTCACTTAATGGACGGAGCAATCATTTCCGCAAAGCTACACATTTTAAATTTCAATCAACATGTAAACTTAAAATGATCACCTGCCCGCTCCGCTCCAAGAATCCATCAAGTGGATAATTTTTTGGGGACGTCACTTACTTACCTTCCCTTCCCCATCAAACTCCAGACTCCCACATCGTTCCCCAGTGAGATACAGGTATAATTAAATTTTCCACCGGGAGTACGTAAATTCCATTTAGCAAAATTAATTTCCTAAACAAAGTCGGTGATGCAATAAACTACTGTGCTGCCAGGCCGCGTTTCCGCCACGTTTTATATTTATATTCCCTCCGTCGGCCTCTCTGAAACGTGAGGTAATGATATAGGTGGGCCGATCCCTCGGAAATTCACACAAATTTGCAATTGCGCGTGATTTCGCTGCCGCCGCCGTCTCCCTCGTCACTGTCATCGTAAGCATCATCACCAGGTTGACAAGGATGAAACTAAATTCATACAAGAATTGGGACGCATCGGTTATGAGCATATGATAGCTTTTGGGGAATTCAGGTCGACGCATCTATCCGAGTGAGTGGCTTGATGGTTCCTCAAACTCCGCGGGAATTTTTGATTCCGATTTTATTGGTTCGGCACACCGAGGGGTGTTACTTTTAATGTAAGTAGGGAACTCGGTTTTTGGGTCAACATTGGTTGGCAGTGAGTTTCCAACTTGAATTTATGATTTAAATCAATAAGGGTATGTGTCCTTTGACTGAGCAGTTTTTGTGCTATTTATGTTTTCGTTTATGATTTAAGGCTATAGTATTCGCTGTACTGAAATCACCATTTTACAAATCAGATTATAATAAATCTATTTTGATACATTTTCAGAATCACATATGATCTAAGGTCTGTATCCGCAATAATCCGGACACCTACAAATCATTGTAACTGTTGAAATATTGCACGAAGGAATGAAAAACTTCACTGTGGTACAGCTGAGAGTCTATGATGAAAAAGACTATGATTGATGTTTACATTGAAATGAAATGATTGATGTTTACATTTCATGTTTAGTATTCAAGATAGCGACGAAAGAAAAACAAGTGCGCGAGCGAATTTTGTACGGGCGTACGGAAAATCCTGACTTGTCAGGACCTTGCAAAAATATTGGATTTGCCTAAATCCACAGTTCACGATGTGCTCAAATCATTTTCGGAACGTTTGACGGTGGAGAGGAAACCGAGAAGTGACAAAAACATTGGACGCGCTGATCCTGTCATGGACCGAAAGGTGAAAAGGATATTAACGAAAAACCCAAATCACTCCATTCGAACGGTGGCTTGTAAAATAGGGATGTCGCCTGGTTTTGTCCAAAAATCAAAACAACGTTTGGGACTTAAGTCGTATAAAGTACACAGTTCCAAATCGCAACGACAAACAGAACTTGGCAGCAAAATCACGGGCTCGACGTTTGTACTGCGAATATTTGACGAAGTTTTCATGCGTTGTTATGGACGATGAAACTTATGTCCTGGAGGATTTCAAGCAGCTTCCAGGGTTGGCTTTTTATTCTGCTATGGCCAGAAATGCTACGGCTGAGCATTTCAGAACGAAGAAGGCATCGAAATTTCCCCAAAAAATACCTCGAGAGTAAATCTTTCGTCACTACAGGCAAAATCAACAAGGAGATCTATCAGAAAGAGTGTCTGCAGAAGCGACCCTTAATCAAAAGTCACAAAGAAAAACCATCATGCCACTATTCTAAAACTGTACCCCAGGTACCAAGCAAATCAAGTGAACATTGTACCAAAAACCTCAAACCCGCCAAATTGCCCAGAGCTACAACCAATAGAGAGATATTGGGCTCTGATGAAGCGGAAGATTTCTGGAAAGAAGCATGGAATCAAAGTCATCAAACACTTCCAGAAAAGTTGGGCAAAGACAGCTTCTACGATTTCTGAAGAGTCTGTACAAACCCTAATGGACGGAGTTAAGCGCAAAGTTCGAAAAATTTTATGCAAATACCGAATAACTATGTTTTGTATTCACGAATTGTTAAAACACATCCCATAAATCTGAAATAAACAACTACGACGGAAATATAATGCGAAATTTATGTTTTATTCATGTTTTGAGGTGTCTGTTAAAGAAAAAAAGTGCATACTCGTACATTTCCATTGAAAAAATTTCCTATGCCAATATTTTTACTACACTATTAATACAAAAGGCCATTGTTGGGAGCGTGGAAAAAAAATTACTCTAACTTCCTTCATATGTCATAGCTGACGATATTTTTCGATGAAAGCAGCATAAGCTGACCTCTAGAATAGGGTTTGAGTCGATGCGACGTATCAGCGACAGAGCACTACGTTTGGCTAAATGTTACAACGAACCGACTGCCCTCGCCCCTAGAGATTGTTGCTGCGAAGTTTAACTCTTCGATGGACAGCGTACTGGAAGATTCACACGATTAAATCTTCCAAAATATTGCTATTTGTTTCTCTAAAAATTGTGTTCTGCAGACGTGATCGACGACGGATGAATTTTCCGACTGACGCAGACCAACTCTTCCGGATACTACCCAGCCAAGCTTTGTGTTTTGCATCTTTGAAAACGAAGAATTTGTCTCATGCAAACATGTAAACAAACGAAACATGCCAGTCAAACGCACGGCATGCTATGATGAACACATTAAAACCATCACAAATACGTGAATGGCTTTTTTTGAAAGATTCCGTACAATAGATTAGTTCAATTTCATTGGAATATAATTCATTTGACTGTACGGTTTTTCTTGATAAATCAATGTCAATGTTTCCACGTTAGTTTATGAAGTGTGACTAATGTCTTTATACCAAGGCTGTATTACTTGTATCGATTCAATTTAGCCAAACTTCGATCAATTATGGAGTGTATCGAATATAAGCTATCCATATACATTTGCGTTGTACGCATGTATTTGTGATGGTTTTTTATGCTCTGAACACTGCATGCTGTGCGTTTGACTGTCAGCTTTCTTTTGTTTACTTGTTTGTGCGGTTTAAATTCTGCGTTTTCAAAATGTCGCGTATTGAAAAGGAAGTGAAAATTAAGGTTCTAGACACATGGTTAAGTGAGAAGGGTATTACTATGCGAAAATTGGCGAAGCGGTTTGGAATTCATCATGCGAGTGTTAAAACCATCATTAATAAGTTCGGGGAACACTATTCTTTGGATGAGCTACCAGGAAGAGGCAGAAAACCCGGTTCTTCCAACCCGAAACTGGAGCAGAAAGTGGTATCTCTAATCATGAAGAACAAATCAATGTCAATACGTGATTTGGCCAAAAAAGCAGGAACGAGTGTGGGAATGATCCAGCGTATCAAGAGGCGAAACCACCTGAAGAGCTACAAGAAGCAGAAAATCTCGAAACAAAGTGCAGAACAGAAGAAGCGAGCAGCAACAAGGGCCCGGAAATTGTATTCGCGTCTTTTGCAGCGTCCGGATGCATGCGTTTTGATGGACGATGAGACCTATGTAAAGGAGGACTCACAAACCCTCTCAGGTCCACAATACTTTACTGCCGTCGTTGGGGAGGATGTGAGCGATGCGGACAGGTAGATTCAAGTGGAAAAATTCGGTCGAAAGGTACTGGTATGGTAAGCAATATATTCTTGTGGTTTGAAGTCAACCATTTTTTGGTTGAGTGTCTCCAGAAGAGATTGTTGCCTTTATATAAGAAGCATAGTACACCTCCACTGTTTTGGCCGGATTTAGCGTCGGCTCACTATGCCAAAACCACTCTCAATTGGCTTGCGGAAAAGGGTATAGATTTCGCTGAGAAAAATATCAATCCACCAAATTGCCCTCAGCTTCGACCCATCGAACGTTACTGGGCAATCGTGAAGAGAACCTTCAAGAAGACTGGTAAGGCAGCTGGGAACATGCAGGAGTTCAAAAAAATTTGGGCTCAAGCGTCCAAAAAATGCGATGCAACACTTGTCCGGAACTTGATGAAGAGCATTCGATCCAAAGTTCGAAAATTCGTGAAGGAATAACTTAAATTTCATCCGGTCTTCATTATGTTCAAGTTTAACCTCGTACAATAAAGGATCAATTTTTTGTATGAATTGTTTTGAACATAATTTGAAAGAAAGTTTGTGGATAGCTTATTTTCGATACATTCCTTATTATGGTTCTCAATGGCTTTCTTGAGGCGCGTATTTGCTTGCATAAAAAAAATTGAAATTATAAATAATCGGGTATTATGATTAACACATTTATCAGATCCTTCTTATCAATAGTTCGCCTTTCCTCGTCCTCTTCCTTGCGATGGATCTTCAACTCCTATTCTTTCTTTTCAATCAACTATTTTAAGTTATTCATGTGTTGCTTATTTTGCTCTGTTTCTACCTTCCTAGCTAGCTCCTTCCGGTTTATCTTCTCCAAGCGTCTTGCTATTAGGGACCAAGTTGGTCTCCACCGATTGCCTGTCGTTCTGCCAAATTTGCCAAATTTATTTGAAATTCTTCAACAGGACTTCCTCTTGATGACGTAGTATATCGTCAATTGCCGATGCGCACTGTAAAAGCTCCATTTTTTCAAAACTAAGAATGAAAGCCTCTTGGTAGAAAGCTTTGATACAAGCATAGCATCTTGGGTTACCATTTCCATTTTCATCTCTTCTTTTAGCAATTCGCGCAACTTGAAAACGAAAGAACGGCGCGTAACCATCGGATTTCTAACTTTTTATTTAAATTTAATGTTATTTATTTTTGGAAGTTGAAAGTAACTTAATAATAAAAGGAATATTTGATATTTGATATTTGATTTGAAATTGATTCATAAATCAAACTCTTATAGTTCCGAATATTAAGAATAATGGATCATGAGATGAATAATGCAACAGGCTCCCCTATGTGATAATGCTTTCCAAAACTGCGATAGGTTGTGATAATAAACTATGCAGATTTTTCAACTGCGTTTATATGATCAAGTGCAACATTCCAACTATTCGCAAATTCTGTACTTGACCATCGATCACTATCTCAGTATAGTAATGTTTGTCGATAGGAAATACTGGACGATTTTCAGACGCATTTTTGGGCTGCATTATCACTGATCTGGCAACACTAGTGTGCTTCTTTCCAAAATGGTAAAGAACCAGACCAGCTCATGGGACCTGGTAGTTGAAGTTAAACTACCTCAAGATTTTGCCAGAGCCCAGGGAGTACTAAAATATGAATAGATACATAAATATATCGGATTCTACAATCTGCCACAATGCTAGACAACGTGAAGCAATTCCTAGGCAGATCTCCTGAAGACTGTACTCGTAATCCATCTTTATACAACAACTAACAAATATGCAAGAACAATACTCAAAGCCCAAATTAGATACTTAATTTTTACCAAAAGCATTACCCGCATATACAGATTCTACTTGTAAAAATGAAGCCAAAGTAATAAAAAGGAAAGGGCTCACCCGGATTTTCCAAAAATTCCATAGCTCTGGTTATTAAATTGAGCATCCTGATCCGGTTTGTCCACCCTCCGGATAACTGCATTTGAGGTGCCCTCTTCAATTGGACTGAACACAATGCTCCTGTGTCATACAGCTGGATGTTTTATGAACGGAATACGGTGTTATCGATCCCGTAATTTGAATACCGGAAATCTCGCAGCCAAAAACCAACAAATACTGTCCCAAACTTATTACAGAAGCTAAATAAACAGCATACCCATTCTGGAACAACCACCGCAAGAAGACGCTACTTGCGAGCTGCGCAAATATTTTCCGCGATGTAGATTCTTCTGAGGCCCATTTTTCTGTTCAGCCTTTTGTTTCGTCGTGTCTATCTGTACCTTCATCTCAAAATTTCACAGAACTACAACATACACCACGGGATCTGAAGCTGTATGGCTCACTATCACGACCGCAGCTCTTACCGCAATACTGCTCCTAGTGTGACTAAAGCTTTGCAAAGTAAACGATTTTTTTGTTCGATTTTTGTTTAAATTGTTTACGATTTTCACTCGTTTTTGAAAGCCACTAATGGTAGCATACGCCCAACTTTGGCAGATCGACAGGCAATCGGCAGGAACCCCACCTGGTACCTCTTTAGCAAGATGCCTAGAGAAGAAAAACGGAAGGAGCTAGCAAGAGAAGGCAGAAGCAGAGCAAAATATTCAACAAATGAATAACTCTAAATAGTTGATTGAAAAGAAAGAAGAGGAGGTGAAGATCCTTCGCAAGGAAGAGGACGAGGAAAGGCGAAGTACTGATAAGTACAATCTGATGAATGTGTTAATCTAAATACCCGATTATTTATAGTTTAAATGTTTTTATGGAAGCAAACACGCGCCTTAAGAAAGCCATTGAGAACCATAATATGATGGAAGTGGAACGGACTCAAGCAATGTTAACAGTTTTCGCAAAAACCAACTGCCGATCATGTTCATGTAGCGGTAGAAGAAATAAGGGGGTGTCCTTTCATCGATTTCTTTGCTAGGAACCCCGTTTCTGTTTCTTACGGTTTAGGTTCTTGTTAGTCTTCTCTTCACTATCTGTCATTTTCCTGGTAGTCTTTAATTATATACAGTCCATCATGTCCGAATTAAGTATGTCGTCAGAATCTTCACTATCTCCGTTTCATGTTTAGTATCCTGACTCTAACTCCACGTTGAAAACCTAACCTACATTTGGTTCTCGTTGCTACCTTAACTATATATAAAGATGAACTAGCTGACCCAACGGACTTCGTTCCGTCTAACATTAATTTATTGCTTGCAATATCTTTAATATCGATTCATACAATAAATCGGTATTCTATATTAACATCGCTTTTTTTTAATTGCATGAATGTCCTCTATTGTTTTAGTCAATCTGAAAAGGACAGTCAATTTTCATACTGGGGAACTTGGATATTTTCAATTTTGGCTTCTAAAAGTATGACATGAGTTGATTACGGTGCTGTAAGATATCATAAAGAAACTTTCCAAAACAACAACGTTTTGTGCATTTTCAATGTGACAATTTAGCACTAGCATCTGAATTGAAGATGTTCTATTAACTGATTGTTGGAAATTGGGCTTTTCTTGAAGTTTGCTCAGTTTGAAGGTGAAGAAATTTGAATTTATTATGTTGAAAATAATTTATTTGTGATTTTTCTGCGTTTTGACAAACAATATTTGATATTTTTGTATGAAAAATGCCTTTTTTATTTTCGATTTTCCGACATTTCCTTAGAAATTTCCCAACTTTTGAGTTTCTCTGAAACTTTTTTTGGCATGAAAGGAACAAATCATCCGAGAGACACCGTCGGGAGCCTGTACAACCGTTCTCGAGGATTTTAGCGTCACTAACAATCAAATATTCATTTTGGACTGCCAGCTCGTTCTCGCGTTAAAGCTTTACTAACAAACCAACGATTCATTTTTCTATATAGAGTTTTGATTGAT